>WSXT02024560.1:0-13985 GCA_011762715.2 Neuroterus valhalla | reverse complement strand
CTTATTAGTCTGGAACATTTCGTTTTTAAGGTTTTATAGCCTTCAGTCATTGATATTGATAAAATAAATGATTGATTCTACAACCACCGCAGGGTCCACCCGGGAACAACTGTCATTCAGGAAAAATAACACGAGGTCCCAACCTATGGCCACGTCTCACGACCGTGAGATGGGTGACCACTGGCGCCCAACGTGGGGCACGAACCCACGACTCTGAGATTAAGAGTCTCATGCTCTACAGACTGAGCTAGCCGGGCTAGTTGCAGGTTGAGGGATGATAGCTTTGCATACTTTGATAATAATAACCATTATCATTATTCTATTAAATTTTTTTTATCAGATAATTAATTCATCTGAATCAATGGATCATTATTTCCAAACCATATAAATTTACAAATAATAAAGTCTTTACATAACCATTACATATCCATAATTCCTCAAGTACCAACCTTATAAACTGACTCACCAAATATTTTTAACAATATTATATTATAAATAAATCTTGGGAAAAATAAATAAAAGGAGTTCTAGATGCTTGGGACCTTGTCTTGGTCTTCCGTTCCGTCTTATCTTCATGAATTCAAAGTTGGTGTCTCAATCATTAATGATCTTAAAATCTTTAGTTCCTAAGACCGCATGATTGATAGTTGTCTAATATATAATATATTATGCTATTTTTTAAGCTGTAACAAATTCAATCTACAAAATCTATTTCAAGTTTTAACAGTGCAGTGACTCATAATCTTTCCTAATACTTTTTGCTTCAATCACAATATAATTTAAAAGTTTTTCCTATGAACCCTTTGCCCAACAGAAAATCCGATTTGAACTTCAATTTCGGCGAATTTATTCGGAATCAGGCAGACATCAAATTGTCCAAATACAGAATTCTTTTGGGTCGCGATATGTTGTAATTTTAGGGAGTTTTAAGGGAAAAGAGATAAGGTAAGTAATAATTTGAAGAAGAAAAGTTGTTCCTTTCGAAAAGTTATGTAAAAGCTCTTGGCGGTGCTTCTCTTTGTATGCAGAGTTTCTTTAGAAATTTTAGATAGAATATGAATGGAGTCGAGTTTGATTTTATTTTTATCAAAACAATACAATTTTCTGAAATTAGAATAAAATTAGGGTCGATAGGGATAAGTGTAATAACGGAGTTAGTGTGATAAATAGGGAATTTGTAAAGAGAAATAAAATAAATTAATTGAAAAGAGACATATTCTCAATATTACTGGAACCTCTATACCAAATTGAGATTTGATTTTTAGTTTTCACTAATATTATTTTCAATTACAAAAAATAAAACCGAACCCAGATTACAAGAGATAGAGGATGTTGCATAAGCATTGAAGAAAGTAATATTTTATAAAAGTGGGATTCAAAAAGAATTTTTTCAAATATTTGAGATATCATTTGTCAAACGAAGTGTATGAACTACAGGTGACGGTAGATAAAAAAATTACCGGCACCGACAATTTTTTTTGTTTATCGGTCCTATCAAAGGAGTATTTGAAGCATCCTGAAGGGACTGTGAGGAATATTAGAATTTGGGTAATTAGTAATTGGTCTCAACTCTTACCTCCTCTCCCATTCGAGGAGGATGAGAAGGGGAGGGTAAAAAACTGTGATCAATCTTAGAAGAGTGTTGGGTCACAAAAGAGTGGTCGTATACAACTGAACCCCCTTTCCTTATCCTAATCGGGGGGGGGGGGGGGTATACTGACACATTACAGAAGAGTTATTGATCACAAAAGCGTAATTAGTCACAAAAGAGTGATAAGTCACAAAAGAGTGACTGGTTATACCTTAAACCATTTTTACAGACAGTATACTGACCTTTCTCAGAAGGGTGATTGGTTGCGATAGATTAACCAGTCATAAAAGAGTGATAAGTCACAAAAGACTGATAAACCACAAAATAGTAATTAGTTCTAACTTAAACGCCCTTTCAAGATAGTATACTGACCTTCCAAAGAAGAGTGATTGGTTACAATAGAGTAACTAGTCACAAAAGAGAGATAAGTCACAAAAGAGTGATAAGCCACAAAAGAATGATTGGTTATAACTTAAACCCTCTTTACAGGCAGTATACTGACCTTTCTCAGAAGAGTGATTGGCTATAATAGAGGGATACATAATAACGGGATACACCCGTTCACTGATTAAAAATAAATAAATAAATAATTAGTCACAAAAGAGTTGTAAGTCTCATAAGAGTAATTGTTTAAAACTCAAACCCCCTTTCCAGGCAGTCTCCTGACCTATCACAGAAGAGTGCTTGGTAAAAATAGAGTAATTAGTCACAAAAGGGTGACTGCTTATAACTTGAACCCCCTTTACAGGTAAAATACTGACCTTTCACAAAAGAGTCATTGGTAACAATAGAGTAATTACTCACAAAAGAGTGATGAGCCACAAAAGAATGATAAGTCACATAAGAGTGATTGGTTTAAACTTTAACCCCCTTTCCAGGCAGTCTCCTGACCTATCACAGAAGAGTGATTGGTAAAAATATAGTAATTAGTCACAAAAGAGTGACTAGTTATAATTTGAACCCCCTTTACAGGTAGTATACTGACCTTTTACAGAAGAGTGATTGGTTACAATAGAGTAACTAGTCACAAAAGAGAGATAAGCCACAAAAGAATGATTGGTTATAACTTAAACCCTCTTTACAGGCAGTATAATGACCTTTCACAGAAGAGTGCTTGATAAAAATAGAGTAATTAGTCACAAAAGGGTGACTGCTTATAACTTGAACCCCCTTTACAGGTAAAATACTGACCTTTCACAAAAGAGTCATTGGTAACAATAGAGTAATTACTCACAAAAGAGTGATGAGCCACAAAAGAGTGATAAGTCACATAAGAGTGATTGGTTTAAACTTAAACCCCCTTTCCAGGCAATCTCCTGACCTATCGCAGAAGAGTGATTGGTAAAAATAGAGTAATTAGTCACAAAAAAGTGACTACTTATAACTTGAACCCCCTTTGCAGGTAAAATACTGACCTTTCACAAGAGAGTCATTGGTAACAATAGAGTAATTAGTCACAAAAGAGAGATAAGTCACAAAAGAGTGATAAGTCACATGAGAGTGATTGGTTTAAACCTAAACCCCCTTTCCAGGCAGTCTCCTGACCTATCACAGAAGAGTGATTGGTAAAAATAGAGTAATTAGTCAAAAGAGAGTGACTAGTTATAACTTAAACCCCCTTCACAGGTAGTATACTGACCTTTCACAGAAGAGTGATTGGTAACAATAGAGTAATTAGTCACAAAAGAGTGATGAGTCACAAAAGAGTGATAAGTCACATAAGAGTGATTGGTTTGAACTTAAACCCACTTTCCAGGCAGTCTCCTGACCTATCACAGAAGAGTGATTGGTAAAAATATAGTAATTAGTCACAAAAAAGTGACTAGTTATAATTTGAACCCCCTTTACAGGTAGTATACTGACCTTTTACCGAAGAGTGATTGGTCACAATAGAGTAACTAGTCACAAAAGAGAGATAAGTCACAAAAGAGTGATAAGCCACAAAAGAGTGATTGGTTATAGCCTAAACCCTCTTTACAGGCAGTATACTGACCTTTCACAGAAGAGTGCTTGGTAAAAATAGAGTAATTAGTCACAAAAGAGTGACTACTTATAACTTGAACCCCCTTTACAGGTAGAAACCTGACCTTTCACAAAAGAGTCATTGGTAACAATAGAGTAATTACTCACAAAAGGGTGATGAGTCACAAAAGAGTGATAAGTCACATAAGAGTGATTGGTTTAAACTTAAACCTCCTTTTCAGGCAGTCTCCTGACTAATCACAGGAGAGTGATTGGTAAAAATAGAGTAAGTAGTCACAAAAGAGTGATAAATCACATAAGAGTGATAAAATCACAAAAGGGTGATAAAATCACAAAAGAGTGATTGGTTATAAATTAAACCCTCTTTCTAGGCAGTATACTAACATATCACAGAAGAATGATCGGTTACAATAGAGTAATTAGTCACAAAAGAGTACATAAGAGTGATTGGTTATAACTTCAACCCCCTTTCCCCATTGAATATGAGTATGAGAAAGGGGGTACCAATATTGTGATCAGAATCAGAACAGTATTTGGTCACAGGAGACCTTCCATATACCACGTGGTTCTTTTAGGAGGGGGTAGGGTTCCGACAAAGGCCATGTTCGTATATATGGGGGAAGTGAGGGGGGTGTAGGGTTCGAAGTCCGAGCCACGTGTTCATCGAGGATTGTGGGAAATATGTATTTCCAGTCATCAGTAATTTGTATAAGTAGCTAGTGTCATAATTTGTTGACTCTTATCCTCCTTCAAAAATAAATAAACCTTATAATTTTTTTGTTCTATTTTAGTTTCACAGGAAATCAGAAAAACTGCGTGGCACCTTAAATTGGGAGGGGGATCGATGAGAGTGTCACGCTAGACCACATGGAGTGAGTGAGGAGTCAAAAAGTGGTCAACTCGAATGTTCTTCCACATTTGTAGAGGGGAGGGGAGTGGAAAGCAAAATATATTAAATATTCTATCACAGGAAACTGATTAATCACGAAAGAGTGATTGGTCATGTCTCGCATCCCCTTTGGCCCTTTTGCAATAGAATACGGGAATAGGCGTTGGGGGGGGGGGGGGGCAGGTGCATCGTGATCGATCACAGAGCAGTAATTTTTGTACAAAATAGTGAAAGGTCACATCTCAGTATGGGGTGCAGTGCAGTAACCAATCACAGAAGAGAAATTGGTCACATAAGTGATTCGTTACAAACCAAAAACATTGCCCTAGTAAGGGGGTAAGGAGGGGTAGCTTTACAAGATAATTATCCCAAAATTAGAGATGTTGAGACGTATTCATTTATTACTTGTTTAGCTTTTATCATTTTTTTTCGACCAATATAATCAGCTGTTAATATCAAATTCTTCGATTTTTTTTTAGATACTCCACTGTTTCTGCCTTGTCGTACTTAGTCTGATAATTTTATCACAGCAGCTCATTTTTAAAATAAACTGAACAAAACAATTCCGTAGACCGTAAGAGGAAGCGAAGTAGAAATCAAATTGTTTTTCTTGAAGAGTCTTCGGGGGTGGGGGCGAGAAGGCACTTCTGATACAGGTCACATCCTTACCCCTTCCCAACTGCTTGTTACCACTATTATTTCAGATTATGTTTGTCACAATCAGGATGAGAAATCATCAATTCTTCTATTTGATAGCAATAACTTTCAAGTTTCAACACTTTGTTTTCAGTGACATCCTTCTACACAATCCCTTAGAAGGGTATAGTTAAGCACTCAGCATAGGAACTACAGATGGTACATATATACGAGTAGTAAAAAGAGATCATCCTGAGTGCATGCAACTCGTTTCTTTATACGTCTCTGTATGGATTGACAATACTGCTTTAACTTAGTGGCTCCGACCTTATTACGAATGGCTGGCAGTGTTAAGTGTAACATAATGGTAGCGTAATGTTAGACGCGTGTACGGTTCGCGAGATATGTGTAGGAGAGACATAGCTCGCTAACTTCGCAGAGGTAACCCTTTATCTCGATACCAGACTAGGCGTACGACTGGTCTAGCGAAGCGTGAAAACACGTGATCGCTTAACAGCAGTACCTATCTTACCACGCAGGCTTCTCATTTAGAGAAAACTTGGTTAACTACAGTTTGAGTTACGCTAGAGGTAAACAGAGCTCCCGATATATCAATGAGCGAAATTGCAGATGCTAATGAGGGCGTTGCGCTTAGCACCATCGATAATGACCAATTGTGACCAAATGACATTCTTTCTCCATTCTTCTAGATGTGTAATAACGGTGATAATAAATCATGGCAATTGCACTAAAACTGGAGTACGATTCCAGTCTGGGACAGCACATTAGTTCTGTCTCGGGTGGCGGATTCTTGAATACGTCGAGGAATGCAAGTGGAATGAAAAGGTGCATGGATGTAAAGGAAGCAAAGGATGTGTGCAATAGGGTGTTCCAAACAAATTTTTGAAGGTTTGCTTCTTTTGTGAGGGTATACATATACTCTGAGCGAGGCGACCTAACTGCGAAAAACGGGAACACCCCGTCCCCGTCACGAGAGATGCGACAGAAAATGTCTATAGCATGGCACCAATGCAGCTATCTCTTCCTATCTTTATCCCTCCCTCCCGTTCTGAAGGCCGGTGTAGTATATGTACAGTAGACACTGGGACTCTTCCCGTTCTCACATTCCACCTCCTTTCGCCCGTCACTCTTTCTGATAGTGATTCGTCTGAAAGTTCTAGTCTACATATAACACTTGAAACTGACAAAATTTATTGATATAACTTCTTGGAAATTTGAATATCCAATCGCCATCAACTTTATACTCCCTGCTACAATGTTTCTTTTACTGGCTCTACAATTTTTGAATTCTTATGCGAAACGCCCGGAAACTTGTTCGAATCCAGAAAAAAATAAATGCTCTTCTTTAAAATAATATTTACAGGTGGCGCATGCCCCATGAAGTTTGACACATATTTCCCATAAGAAAAAAAAGACGTTTTTGTAAATTTTATTCAGAATTCTCAATATTGGGTAAATCAAGTTCGAAATTCAACATTTCTCTTCACAATTAGTCACAGAATGCTAATAAAATATTACTTTTCAAATATCACCCTCACAAGTCTGTTTTATTATAGAATCCCAAAAAAAACCATGAGTGACAAAATGGGTTTTTCGAGTTTTTGGAGCTAATTATGACTTTTTTTCGGTTTTTTTATCGTACATTGATTCAAATGTATGAAATACTACTTTTTACTGTAATGAGATGTTTATGTACATTGTTTAAACAATTTATTATTGTTTTTAGTAACGTCAAGGTTTAGTAATAGTCAAGGTTTTTCCTGGATTTTTCAACTTGTTTTCAACGCTTCAGTTGAAGCGAGGTAATAATCAATTGAGGTTGAAAAAAATAATCCTTTGAGCAATTTTTTGTTAATTATAGCAATATTCTCTTAGAATAATGCTACAAACTTGCGGTTTTGTCTGAAATTTTTAATTTTTTGTACAGTTTCTATTTAGAGTAAAAAATTATCTTATTTAATTTAGCAAAAATAATTGTTTTAACAAATTGTAAATGTTTATAGATAGCTTCTTCTAGATTCTTCTTCTTCTACATGGGTGCGGTTTTTTCTTTGAAATTTTTGATTTTTTTTAACTTTTCAATTAGATTAGAGTAATAATTAATTCATTCTGAAAAAATAATTGTTTAAACAATTTATTATCATTGCTCATGATATTTTCTTTTCTTAATGATAGAAACTTGCGTTTTTTCTGAAATTCGTAACTTTGCGCCCACTTTTCACTAGAAATGAGTTAATATTTAATTCAGTTTAACAAAAAGTATTGTTTACAGTCTTCTTCTCTCAGATTAGTGCTAAAAATTGCAGTTTTTTCTAAACTCTTAAGCTTTTTGTCCACTTTTCACTTAGTGAGGTAATAATTATTGCGAGTTGACAAACATGCTTACTTAAACAATTAATAATTGTTTATAACCATTTTCTCTTTCATAAGACGTAGAAAGTTGTGGTTTTTTCTAAAATGTTTAACTTTGCACTGCATGGAATTTTAAATAAATTCGATTAGATTGAACTAGATTGAATTAATTTAATTTTTTGGTAAATTAGATTGTTTTTTATTTAGGATTTTAAAAAAATTCAGATATGAACCATGGTATTTTGGATCAAAAAATTATATGTTTTGGTCGAAAATTCAACTCTTTGATTGAAAGTTGAACTACTTACTTAAAAATTCAATTTTTGCGTTGGAGATCCATAATTTGAGAAAGAAAATTTGAAATTCAAACACTGAATGAATCAAGCTTTTTTGTTTCAATTAATTTTTTTTTAACATTGGGGAAAGAACAAAAATAATTTGCTTAAAACCATACAATTCTATTTAAAATATGATTCTCTCTAGTGTTTATTTATTATTTGTCTACAATTAGAAAGGTAAAGCAAAGCTAAACATTTAAGAAAAAATCGCAACTTTTTAGCACTAATCGCAAGTTTCTATCATTAATCAAAGGAAATATTATTAGCAAAAATTATAAATTGTTTAAACAATTATTTTTTTAACATGAATTAATTATTACTCTAATCTAATTGAAGAATGATGAGAAGAATGATGAGAAGAATGATGAGAAAATTTGAGAAAAAAACGCAACTTTGTAGCATTATTCTTAGAGAATATTCATATAATTATTAACAAGTTGTTTAAACAAATATTTCCGTTAACTTTAATTGATTATTACCTCGCTTAACTGAAACGTTGAAAATAAGTTGAAAATTCAGAAAAAACCTTGACTTCCTAACCCTTTTCCAAGAGAAAGTTGCTAGAAACAATAATAAATTGTTTAAACAATTTGAATAAACATATAAGTATCAGTATAAAGTAGTTTTCCATATATTTGAACAATCTGCGTTAAAAACCGCAAAAAAATCATAATTAGTGCCAAAAACTCGAAAAACCCATTTTTTCACTTATGGGGGGTTTTTTGGTATCCTATAGAACAGGCTTATGGACGTGATTTTCGAAAAGTAATATTTTATTCGCATCCTGTGGCTGATTGTGAAGAGAGATGGTGAATCTCGAACTCGATTCACCCAATATTGAGAATTCTGAATTAAATTTACAAAAACGTCTTCTTTTCTCATGGGAATTCAAATTTGATTTTTTTAGTTGAAACTTCAACTTTCGTGTTGGAAAATGATATTTAGCAATTTAAAATTCAAATATTTGGAAAAGAAGCCAACTACTTGTTTTAAAGTTGAAGTACTTTGTTGCAAATTATTTTTTGATGAAAATTGAAATAAATCTAAAAGAATTCACTTTTTCATGGAAATACACATTATTTGGTTGGAAATTCAACAATTTTATAGAAAAATCCCCCTTTTCACATGAAACTAAACAATGTGGTATGAAAATAAAACTACAGTGTTAAAAAACCAAGACTGAAAAAAATATTCTGAAATTTAAAAAATCAAACTGAAAATTGAATTGTTTCTAGTTTAATTAACTTTTTCGAGTAAAATACAAAATGTTTGGTTGAAAATTCAACAATCTTGTAGAAAAGCCGTTTTTGTATCATAAAACCAAAAAAATGTGGTATAGAAATCATACTACTGTGTTAAAAATCTAAACTGAAAAAAATATTTAAAAATCAAACTGAAAATTGAATTGAATCTAATTAAATTACTTTCTTTGATGAAACTATACATTATTTGTTTGAAAATTCAGCAATTTTGTAGGAAAGCCGTTTTTTCTTCAAATAAAACTAAACAATTTTGTATAAAAATCATACTACTGTCTTGAAAATCAAAACTGAAGAAAAATAAACACAGGAACATTTATTACATTAACATTTATTCTGCATAATTATTATACATATGTATCATCAGGATTACGTAGTATCGCAATTTTCGTTTGGAACTCTTATTTCCTAATAAAAATTATAAATGTAAATACTACAAATAATTCAATAATTGATAATTTGAAAGAAAATATACAACTTTCCAAACGAGAGATAATAAATTGTTAAAACAGACTTCTCATTTAAAAAATTAATTAAAAATCCTTCATAATTATAATTTTATTAAAAATTATTAAGAAATGAATGAATAAACAGTTTTGCATTAAAAAAAAAGTGCAGGCAGCGAGAATCGAGCGGGTAACCTTGCGACTATCAGTTAAACGCCCATCGCCAGCTCAACGACCATCCGCTTGAAACTCTTCAAATGCATTTTTCTCGAAAATGGTCCAAATTGCGCCTCCCTGATTTTTCTCAGAAAACCTCTAGTAGGTGGCTATCACTGAGGAGAGTATCGACCAAAACAAAAATTAGGTGACCTGAAGGTCCGCTTGTTAGTGTACAAATTCAATAAAAATTGTTCACCAATGATGAGGAGAGTTAGTCATTGTATCTATCTGACCGTAAACTTTTGAATGTTATTGACAACTACCAAATAACAGTTTCGACCTGTAACTTAGATTTTGATCATCGATTTTTTCCAGGGATAACCAGCGACCCCAAGCCGGACCCCCTTACGATAAGGTTTTTCCCATCGGCTCTAAGTGCTTTAACGGTAATGCGGCACCAAACAGAGACTCAAGAGTCAACAAGCGTATCGACAGACAAATTACTTGTGCTAATGAAACTCCGTGTGAAAACGATGACCGTGCGGTTGAAATATCATTTTTGCGCTTATCGATGTCTTCTATTTCTGGTTTGCGGATACTGTTCTCAGATACGGTTTTCGGATACGATTTTCAGATACGGTTTGCGGATACGGTTCTCGGGTACGGTTTACGGATACGGTTCTCGGGTACGGTTTTCGGATACGGTTTGCGGATACGGTTTTCAGATACGGTTCGTAGATATAGTTTGCGGATAGTGTTTGCGGATACGGTTTTCGGATACGGTTCTCGGGTACGGTTCTCGGGTACGGTTTACGGATACGGTTCTCGGGCACGGTTTTTAGCTATGGTTTGCGGATACGGTTTTCGGATACGATTTTCAGATACGGTTTGCGGATACGGTTCTCGGGTACGGTTTACGGATACGGTTCTCGGGTACGGTTTTCGGATACGGTTTGTGGATACGGTTTTCAGATACGGTTCGCAGATATAGTTTGCGGATAGTGTTTGCGGATACGGTTTTCGGATACGATTTTCAGATACGATTTACGGATACGGTTCTCGGGTACGGTTTTTGGCTATGGTTTACGGATACGGTTCGCGGATACGGTTTTCAGATATGGTTTGCGGATACGGTTTTTGGCTATGGTTTGTGGATAGTGTTTGCGGATACAGTTTTCGGATACTTTGAACTCTTTTGAAATTCTCAGAATCTTGTTTGAGAAGTTCCTGTCGTTTTGGAGGACCTCAAATGAGAATAAAAAGTTTGTCCTGCTTGAAGTTAAACGAAATGTATAGCGGTCATTAATTTTTTGAAGCTCCTAATTAATCCCTTGAGCGAGAGGAGTCTTTTCAATTAAGTTAACAAGTATACAAATTTTATCATCGGCGCCATCATCAAAAATTAGGCACTGTCGGATTCGGAGCTAGAATGGAAATCACCGGACTCTTCACAACCCGTGCAGAGAATGCGTTTTTCAGCCGTATTTTGAAAAGGGCTCCTAGCAGGCCCTGATTTTGTTGCCTGATTTGAAAATTTATGTAATGGCCCTGATAACGTCCGGCTAAAGCCCGGAAAGTTGTGCTTATTATTATGTCATCTTTTTTCATCGAATATCCAACTCTGTATTTGAAAATTGGTCCTCTTAATAGAAAAATAATCTTCATCGTTGAAAATCCAACAATGAAGTTATGAATTTAGTTGTGTGATTAAAAATCACCTCTTATGTTCGAAGTTTAATTACTTTGTTAGAGAATAAATTCTTTTATTCATGTCATTTTTTTGGTCGAAAATTCAACCCTGTTTTTAAAAATTGTTCCTTCTATCGAAAATTAATCTTCTGGGTTGAAAATTCAACTATTGAGTTATGAATGCAGCTGTGTGATTCAAAATTGATCTATTTTGTTCAAAGTTCTATTATTTTGTTAAAAAAATTATTTTAATTAAGTCATCTTTTGTGGCTGAAAAATCAAGTCTGTAATTGAAAATTGGTCTTTTGAATAGAAAATTAATCTTTTCGGTTAGAAATTAAACTTTTGAGATATGAATTCAGCTGTGTGATTCAAAAGCATCTATTTTGTTCAAAGTTCGATTGTTTTGTTTAAAAACAAGTTATTTTATTAAAGTCATCTTATTTGGTCATAAATTCAACTCTGTTTTTCGAAGTTTGTCCTTTTAATAGAATTTTTATCTTCTTAGTTGAAAATTCAACTATTCAGTTAGGAATTCAGCTGTGTTATTCAAAATTGATCTATATTGTTCAAAATTCCATTATTTGGTTGGGAACTAATTATTTCATTGGAGTCATTTTTTCCGTCAGAAATTTAACTCTGTTTTCAAAAATTGGTCCTTTTAGTAGAAAATTAATCTTTTCGGTTGAAAATTCAACTATTGAGTTATAATTTTAGCTGTACAGTTAAAAATTCATTTATTTTGTTCAAAGTTCAATTATTTTGTTATAAATCAAATTATTTTATTGAAGTAATTCTTTTTGGTTGGAAATTCCCCTCTGTTTTTGGAAATTGGTCCTTTGAATAGAAAATTAATCTTCTTGGTTGAAAATGCAACTATACTGAGTTATAAATTCAGCTGTGTGATTGAAAATTCATCTATTTAGTTCAAAGTTCGATTATTTTGTTAAAAAATAAATTATTTTATTGAAGTCATCTTTTTTTGGTCAGAAATTCAACTCTGTTTTTGAAAATTGGTCCTTTTATTAGAAAATTAATCTTCTTAGTTGCAAATTCAACTATTGAGTTATTAATTCAGATGTGTGATTTAAAATTGATATACATTGTTCAAAGTTCAATTATTGTATCAAAAATCAAATTATTTAATAAAAGGCATCTTTCATGGTCAAAAATCCAACTCTGTTTTTGAAAATTGATCACTTCATTGAAAATTAATCTTTTGGGTTGAAAATTCAACTATTGAGTTATGAATTCAGCTGTGCAGTTAAAAATTTTTTTATTTTGTTCAAAGTTCAGTTATTTTGTTATAAATCAAATTATTTTATTGAAGTCATTTTTTTGGTTGGAAATTCAACTCTGTTTTTAAAAATTGGTCATTTTATTGAAAACTAACCTTCTTAGTTGAAATTTCAACTATTGATTTATTAATTCAGATGTGTGATTGAAAATTCATCTATTTAGTTCAAAGTTCGATTATTTTGTTAAAAAATAAATTATTTTATTGAAGTCATCTTTTTTTGGTCAGAAATTCAACTCTGTTTTTGAAAATTGGTCCTTTTATTAGAAAATTAATCTTCTTAGTTGCAAATTCAACTATTGAGTTATTAATTCAGATGTGTGATTTAAAATTGATATACATTGTTCAAAGTTCAATTATTGTATCAAAAATCAAATTATTTAATAAAAGGCATCTTTCATGGTCAAAAATCCAACTCTGTTTTTGAAAATTGATCACTTCATTGAAAATTAATCTTTTGGGTTGAAAATTCAACTATTGAGTTATGAATTCAGCTGTGCAGTTAAAAATTTTTTTATTTTGTTCAAAGTTCAGTTATTTTGTTATAAATCAAATTATTTTATTGAAGTCATTTTTTTGGTTGGAAATTCAACTCTGTTTTTAAAAATTGGTCATTTTATTGAAAACTAACCTTCTTAGTTGAAATTTCAACTATTGATTTATTAATTCAGATGTTTGATTTAAAATTGATCTATATTGTTTAAGGTTCAATTATTTTGTTAGCAATCAAATTATTTTATTGAAATAATTTTTTGGTCGCAAATTCAACTTGGTTTTCAAAAATTGGTCCTTTTATCGAAAATTAATCTTCTTGGTTGAAAATTGAACTATCAAGTTATGAATTCAGCTGTCTGATTCAAAATAAGGAGGATAAGTACCTCATATTTGCCCTTCTAACTTGCCCTGGAATTTCATGTAGTAAAAAATTGTTTGTTGTTGGGAAATTCGTATTTTTGATGGTTATATTTGGGAGTCTTTTTTTAAGTCAAGTTTTTCTTCAATGCAGCTAAATTATTATGTACAAAATTCATTGATTAGAAAACCAAAATTTTTTAAAGAGTCTTTGTCAGCAATTCGCAGGACCGAGTTTGCTCATTACCGTCTCAGCGACAAAACTGCAGGAGACTGTGCCCTCCTCAGTATGTAACTTATATAACTCGTTTGGTTCCGGCTTTCTTATGTCAATTCCACTTTCAAATTTGTATGTATCAATTCCTTTTTCTCTCATAGTACCACGAGGCTGGAAACAAACGAGTTAGGCTTACCCCGAAAGGTACTTGGCCTAATGGTTTAATTATTATTGTTGTTATTATTATTATTATTAT
>WSXT02024549.1:0-13986 GCA_011762715.2 Neuroterus valhalla | reverse complement strand
ACCAACCATCACAGTCTAAGCTGCGTGAGAGGAAATTAATTATCAAAATTCCACTGCATAGAACTTGTAAGCTCCAAAAGTCGTTCATAGTGAGAGGAGCACGACTATAGAATAAATTACCTCCGGGCATAAGAAATGCACCTACATTATATCACTTTAAAAATCTCTTTTTTAAATTCTTGTACAATACTTCGGACCCAACTCTTGAAATTACTCACTGGTAATATTTTAATCTTTCAACTTGTAACATCTGAACCTAATTTCGCCTATGTTTTGTTTCTTTTCTGATCTTTTGTTACCAATTCTTCAATACTTTTTTTTTTAATGCGTGCATAATTCAGCTTGTTTGTACTCTGTTTTCAGTTCATAAATTTGTTTTTCTAATTTTTTGTATACTCTATCGATCAGGGCCGCACATACTTATACTGTAAAGAGCATGTGATTTCTTGTTCCTTAGAGGGCTATCTAGCCCTAGGAACTTTTACGCAATAAATACAAATACAAATTCATTGTCTCTTTTGATCTAATCAGAGAATTTAAGGATTCTGGTTGCTTCTTCATGTTTTCTTCGAAGAGTATGATATTTTTTTTGTCATAACGGTTATTTTGCCAAATTAAATGCTGTTTTCCGTTTGGATATGATACACGCAGTGGGGCAAAAACATGTTCTTGGATACATTCACTTTCAGAGTACATTCATCATTCAATGTCAATTTGTCTACCTAAATAAAAAAGCCTTTTTGGTTTTTAACCCTTATGCATTATCGTTTATAATCAGTTTGGGGTAAAATCCCTTGGCGTGGTTAGAGGATTTCACATTCTCTATTCCTCGCACTTTTACGGATACTTATACAGGTACTCTTAGCAACTTTCTACATTCTTATATTGAAAAAAGAAAGTGTTACAAAGGCCGAACCAGCAGATTGCATTCTACTAGGACCAAGAATATCACGATAATTTGAGATAGAATCCAATAAACCATTAAGCCGTAGCTCAACATCAAGTTCGCACTGGTTATTAGTTTGATGAGGAACTCGTCCAAGTCTTACATCACCATCCAAATAAGTTCAAAAGATTCGTAGCCGAGATGTTCTTTATGAACAGTGAATTTGACAATTGTCTTAACATAATTACCGCTCATGCTTTCTATAGTTCATTGTAAAACATAATTTTAGATTTATTAGTTTGACTTCCAAGGTCTGACTCATATCCTGAACATAAGAATATTATTAATTTTCATCTTTTAGTAAATTATATAAACCTCATCAAACTACTGTACTCAAAAATGGAGCGAATTTTGTCTCTCACCAAAGGGTTGAGCCGGATAACATGGTCAAAACTGCCTCTGCGGCATACGGAAAACTGATTACACTATCTTTTTCCCCATGAACAACAATACAAAAAAAAACAATTTTGAGAACCTATGAGTCATGTTCCGTCCCCATAGACCGTATCATGTGTTTTTCAGTTTTTTGCCGATACCTCCGTCAATTTTTGAGCTAGAAAATTTCTTTTTTTGCCAACTGTAGAGTTTCCCAAGCCCTACAAAATGGAAAACTTTTGAGAAATTTTGGCGCGGAATTCAAACTTCTACAGCGCTTCTCAAATTTCAAAAAAAAAATTTCAGAAACGCCGATCGACTCAACGCTAGAAAAAATGTATATTGTTTTTCGGCACTCCGAAAATACGTATAAATTTTCTCAGATTTTTGAAAATGGCGGAAAGCACCTAAAATAAATAACAATAGCATTTTTATTATTTTTGACCATATTCAAGATTCCAGAATCTCGCAAGCTATATTTTGCTACGTTCAAACACCTTTTTTTATTAAATTGTGCAATTTAAAGAAGAACAACATAGTTTTCACCACATTGAACATTTTTTCTGGGAATGAAAAAAGTCAAAAGTCGATAAAAACTTGAATTTTTCGGAATTTTTACCGTCTATGAATCCATGCATACTTTAAATAATCTTTTCGTTATTCTTTTATCTACTTTCCTTTAATGTGTCTCGTATTTTTTATTGTTATGGGGAATATGAAGTTGCTTTTTGTCAAATAATTTTTTATTTGTAAAAAACGTTAGAAATCAGGTAGGAAACTTTTTTGGAGTTCCGACTACGTTCAAGTCCCTCAAACTTTCCAGTGCGGATTTCTGATGTTTCAAATACTTTTATGCCTTGATTCTACGATATAGCGTTTTTTAAATCAATTCTGTCTATATAACCAATAAAAGTCACGATATCAATCGTGCTTTACAAGTTCGGTTGACGTAAGTAAACTTAACAAGCTTCCAAAATCTGCCATTGCATTTTTCACATTGAGATTATTAATAATTGAAATCATTCTCCCGAAGAGCAATTTGCACCTTAAATATTAGTAAATTGATTATCATACGAATATTTCATTTCATGTCATCAGTCGTTCTGAGTTTATTTTGCAGTGAATGTATAAAAATGTACCACTTTTTTATAATTTAAAGGAACCGATGATTCATTAAAAGTTTGCCAAAGTAGATCAGTAAGTAATATCAAATAGTCAAACGAAAAAATCTATTTAATAATGTAAACATAGCTCGAACTCAACTGTTAAAGAAACTGCGTTTTTTACTGACCTACTTTGGCAAACTTTTAATGAATCATCGGTTTCTTTGAATAATAAAAAAAGTGGATTATGGTCAAAAATTAAAAAAATGGGGTTGTTATTTTTTCATGGGTGCGTTCCACCATTTTTTAAATCTGAGAAAATTCACACATATTTTTGGAGTGCCGAAAAACAATATATATTTTTTCTAGTGTATATTTTTATAGGTTATAGGTTTTTTATAGGTTTATAGGTTTATAGGTTCTCAAAATTGTTTTTTTTTTTATTGTTTTTGATGAGGAACAAGATATTGTAAACAGTTTTCCGTATGCCGCAGGGGTAGTTTTGACCATGTTATCCGGCTAGACCCTTTTAGTTTTACCTGTTTGTATTTTGTTCTTTTTGTTGTTTTGTTGTTTTGTTATATTGGAAAGAGTAACTTTACAGATCTTGACACCGGGGGATACACATGAATTGAATGACTTTTTTTCTCTTCTTCAAACCATAATGCTGCATATCACAGAAAGAAAATTTTTCGGAATTTTCCACAAAATATTGACCTACATGAACGCGAAACCTGGTGAGGCGAAAACTTCGACTCTCGAAACGTTCTAATTACCAAAAAAGAAAAGGATCTGAACATCTCGATTTTAATTTGTTGCCTAAAGTATGTCAAGAAGCACTACCCCATCTGTCTACAATATACCAATCGCTCAAACGAATGAACACCAGCGAAGCACAACATCGCTTTTGATTAAGTACACATTCTTATAAAAATTATGTAGTCTTCTGGTTTTCTTCCTTTGTTGAGTTCACGGCCGTTCTGACAAACTGTCTGTTTATAGGTTATGATGTTCTTCTTCAATCGCGATTTTTCGGAAGGTTATATCATTTAGTAAATCTTCAAGTTCTTTAACGTTTCTTGAAGTTAGACTCTTTTGAACTTTAGAATTACTTTGTCAGATATTACTAACAATACTTCACAGAACTCGTACAGCAAGAATGTTATTGAAATCGTCAAAATGAGTATTCTAAATGACCAGATAATTTTTGATTCAGACGTTTATACTACAAACGTAAACCCCCCTTTAACGACGAAGCTTCATCTTCTTTTGTCGATCTAAAATTGACAAAAAATATGTATGAACTTTTAAGAAAACCATTCCAGAGAGAAATGGAGATAGTGTTTGCACATGCCTGAAGAAAAAAAAAATTTTTGCTTGAATTTGGCAACATTGACAAGAAAAGTAAGAGGCGTAAGACCAGCGAATTCGGAATTGATGGTTCCACTTTCTTACGCAGAACACAAAATAATTGGAACGATAGTTGATAGCAGAGTATGTAAACATGTCAATGGATCAACATCCTGCAGCGAATTATCCTATTTGACATTCAAACCGACTCAGGTGAATAATTTAACGCGAGTCCTGCGAAAAGAGGGAAATAGGGATGCATTCAAGTTTGATTTGCAACTTTTACAATTTTTGATCAGGCTTTAAGAATGCCTACTGATCGTAAGATATCGGTTGCCACTGAAAGTCCGGGCATGTGGGAAAGATGAGGATAAAGGAGTTTGCGATATCACGGTAGATCTTATAAAACGAGGAATTTGTCAAAAACTTAATTCAATTGTGGACACCCTTAAGCAAGGGGCTGGCTCTTCTTCTAATGAAAACACATCTGGAAAACCTCTCAAGACATGAGCAGACGATTTACGAAAATGCCGGCTTCGATGAGGAACTTTCGGAAAGGTTGTACACATCGTTGCAACTTTTGGAAATTAGGAAACGTATCATTACGAGATTTTTTTGCAAATATTATGGAAAAAGAGCAGGATCTTGTTTTGAAAAATACGATTGGTCCTTCATGTCTGCATCAATTCATGAAATCTTTTTGCATGGTCCTAATAGAATCGATTTCCTTGTTGTCTTAATCGGTCAGTCATCAGAAAAGTCAAGTTCAGAATCTTCGAAAGGGATTTCTGTTTTGCTGACTATTATTTTTTTGTAGCTTTTTTCAAGTTCTCGTTATGAATCGCAAGTTCTGAGGTCCAAGAGTTTATTGCTTTAGTTTCATTAATTCATTATTACTTTTGTGTTACCTTTGTATGTTGGTGACATAATGGAGTCCCTATTCTGATCAAGTTCTTTGATTGATGTTTTTTCTTGTTCTGTTAAGTTTGAGGAGAATCGTGGAGCTTGGCGTAATATGTTGTCCGTCCTGTGTCGTATGTTATTCGCTTGTAGATTTGCTTTAGATAAAGCCTTAATCACTCCATTGCTGGGAAGATTATGAGAGATATTTTCCCTTGTGTTAGTTAGTGGTGAGTGTTCCACTGGAAGTTGTTTATGAAATTTTTTTTTGGTCATATTTAAGGAAGATACTCAATCGATTAGGATCGTTGAAATAAAATGCGATCTAAAAATTACTAAATGTCATACTTGGTATGTTGTGTTTTCCCTTCCAAAAGATCTTCCAAGCCTCAATCGTGTGCAAGATTACGAATGATATGGAATCAGAAAAGATAAATTCTTGAACGCGAGTATAATGGCAGACTTTCTAATTGAAAACAGTACATTTCCAGTAAGGAGAAATGAGATTTCAGTTAAAAAGAGGCCTTTTCGACGAAAGCTTACTTTCTGACAGAATAGTTTGAATGTCAAAAACAAGAAATGATGTCGTCTACCAAAGAAAACAATTTCTACTAAAAACATATGGATTCTGAATAAAAAAAATGATCCTTAAATGTTGAAAAAATGCATTTTTTATTGAATCGTTGCTGCAATTGTTAAACCCTTACGATATGATTCCGCGATTTCGGAAGCTGCATAGTATTATAAGTCTTAACGAATCAATATTTTTAAATAACTACGTTCGTACATTATCCGCTCTACATGTTGTCCCGTCCATGAGCCCGAATTTAGGAAAACTCACATGAGGAACCTACCCTTTTTGGAAATTTGGAACGAATTTATTACCACTTCAGTTTTGACCTATTTGAATATTCACGCTATCTTCACCCTACATGGAAGCTGGATTTTCACATCGACACATAAACTGAACCGCTCATCTGGATGCGCGAACTCGAACGTAGTAGAAAGAAAAGGAGATAGTGCTTTATCCTTTGCGCGCAATGATGGTGCTAGCTTTTCTTGGGCCCCGTTTCATTATGTACACTTCCCAAAATCTGTTTTTTCGGCGAACGATTTCTGAAACTTTCACATGTAAGTTTGAGAAGTTTTTATGAAGGATAATTATTATCATTCTGTTCATTCACATTCCATTTTTATATTTCCAATGTTCGAAATTTGGAAATACTTCATGAAATTTTTGAAATTAGAGTTTCTAATTTTATTTGTATCAGAATTTTTTATTGAAACCTGCAAATTTTATCTAATTTTCAAGTATTCCATGCATGCTTACCAATAATTCATATAATTTTTTGGGTAGTTTTTTAAGGTAATGATAAATTTTCTAAGTGAAATTACCACTGTATAAAAGCATAGCATAGATTTACATGCAAAATAAATGAGACAAGCTGAATTTAATGGATTTAATGAATTCATCAATGTAGACTTTAATATTTATGACCTTAATTTTGTCCAAGTTCTTTATTTCGTAGTTTTATTTTGGAACGAATATTATTTATTGTATTTATTTTAGCACATAATATTAATTTTAAAATTAGTCGTCGACATATAAATATTATATGTCGATGCTGTAAATGAATGTTTTCCTAGGTAATGACGTTAGTCAAAAACATAATAATATAATTACTTGTGAAATAAACGCCCATCGCCCACGTCACTTCGCGTTCGACAAAGAAAGCACATAAAAGCCATTTTTTTCGTTATTCGGATTATTTATATTGAAAACTTGAAACGAGCTTGGACTGACAAAACCGAAGCTGGTCCCCATTGATGGTCCCGCTAACTACTCATACAGGCCTGAGCCAAAACCAAGAGCCAATCCTATGTCCCTTCTTTTCTACACCAAAATGGATGCGCAGTGGACTTGAGCGGTCTAGTTTATATCCCTTACTCTTTTTGTCTGCAGCTTTCGAAGAAGAAACTTTGCAACCATGAATATCAAATAATACTGGCGCGTCCTAATTTTTCTTTAATTATAGTTTTCGATCATAATGGAAACTTTTGCTCGAATCCTTTATTGTTAAGAATCATATTTAGTTTTTAGGTAAATCGATCCATAACATTTAAAGGTTAAAACCCACATTCAAAACAGTACCTCCGACGCTCTTGTCCTTTGTCTACCCTCAAACTTCATTTTATAAGAATTTTTTATGGTATTCTATTTCGAGAATGTTTGTCATATAAACCAACAAACAACAAATTAACGATGCATCAAATATTTCAAACGATTTGTTTATTGACTGAATTCCCTATTCGAAGTCAAGTGCAAAATAATCTTCCCTCAAATTTAGAATGACACTCTCCATCATTTAAAAGCATCGGGCGAAGCTAGAAAAAATTTTCTCTATTAAAAATTGTATCATTTTCGCATTATCCACTGACCTTCGAGTGTATAGTATACTTTTATGAGAATATTGATTCTAGAAGGAAGTAGCGAATAGGTACTTTATGTAAGTCGAAGGTAAGCTGCCTATCTACATCCATCAGCCTGAGGTGCTTTGATCTTATAGAAGTGGTGCTTCACGTTCACGGCTTATACGATATTCTTTCTGCTCGCAGGAAACTTTAAGAAAAATTGAGACATAATGTACAACTAGTGTACTTCTATTAGGATCGATATGACTTGTTTATCCTCACGAAAGAAATTTATTCCTCCTTTTTATGAATGCAGGCACTCTTAAGTTTGAGCTATATTTCAAATGGATTGATTCCGAATGTAGCTGGACAATAATGTATCTGAAATAATTCGTTATAATAATTTGGGATAAAGCCGAAAATTTTGAGTGCAGAAAGTGTCTTGGGATTGTATTCTATGCAATTCTATGCTTGGCTCGCTTTGTTCTATTTCTAGAATTTAATTTAAGGCTGATTCGTTCGATTGATATTTTCATGATATGTACTACTACTCTCTGAAATCAACATCGTCAATGGACAACGATGGACATCGAGAATAGAAGGAATTCAGGACACTTTTCCTATTACTTATTCCAGATGAGTGGATACATAATTTTTATAGTTGTTTCACCTCCTGCCATTTTTCATTGCTGCCAACCTTAACTCTACGACCTCTCCAGTTTGATCACTGTAAGTATGTGGATAGCCCGGATTGCTTAAAGAAAGCTTTAAGGTGCTACAGACTCCTAAACCTTGCATTGAACTCTACAAGGGTGCTGAGTATGAGAAGATTTCGTCGCCGATACCCGCTAAATGTAAGATATTAGCGATGAGCGTACTGGTAATGTTCTGATATGGATATTCCACGAAGAGTGAGAATGACGATCCTAACTTCAATTATTGATAGGGAAGTATACAATTATAATATCAGAATTCAAATGTGGCGGTGATCATAGTGCTCCAAAATTTGTCCGCCAATCGTACTGGCATCTCCCTCACGCAGCCTATCAGAAGAGACAAGGGTTGCGACAAATCAGAACCACGCAACGAGCGAAACAACAGATTGAGATTGAGACTCGCTCTTTTTTCTACACGAACCTTGGAGAGGCAAATTCGACGGGTGATTCTCGTGCCTAACTTCTTGCTGATTTCTCCTACTTTTTCGTGTGGGAATTTGGAGCCTCTATTTATTATTTCCCTTTTATTGACCAAGGAAGTCGTTAACTTTATAATTGTTTTTGACCAAGAAAGCCACTGAAAAACCGATATGGCTGTCCCAGCTAAACCTTTTTTAGCTGTAACGGTATCAGGATGCTGCCTATTTTTACTTGCTTTCAGCAAGTATTTAAAGGTAAATCTGACCGAAAAGTCTAACACAATTTCAGTTGGCCAAGAAAGCTCTAACACCCTATTGTCGTCTGAAGTCATGAGGTTTCCCACGTCTACTATAGGTTTCAAAAGTCCTGACCTCTCCACGAAAATTTGAATAAGTCGGTGACAAAAATTCGCTGAAAAACAAAGCATTGAAATGGTAAAAGAATTACGGTTGTAAAACAAAGACATGATTGGCTATAAACAATTATTTTCCCGGCTTTTTTCTCTTGCTTGGGAGCGGCAAGTGTAAATACAGTATCATTTATTGTCTGGTTCAGCTCGGCTAGAGTCAACATTCACCTCTTCTAGATGCCTGAAAATAAATCTGGGTGTAACTTTGGAGCCGAAGGCGTAGGAAATATTCTTGTGGGTCATGAAGAGTATGACAGCTGAAGAAATCAATGTTTATATTTCAGTTTGTTGAAAAATCAATGTTTCTATTGCAGTTTTTATTATCAACGTTTACCTGAAAATTCTTACTTATTCCCGTATATGATGCATAATTTTTTCAAACGGGAAAAGGTATAAAAATAAAACACAATAGAATTTTGGGAAAGTCAAATTAACAGCTAAATCGTCAATTTTGTATAATAGGGTAAGCTGAAAAACCGAATCCTCAATTGAACAGTGGCATTTCTAACCAAAACGATGACTTTTTCTACTAAAACAAATAAATTTCGAGTCGAGGAAACAAACTTGCTGTAAAAATATCGTACTTAACGCCCAAAAAAATAAATCTTTAAGAAAGATCTATTATCACAAGGAGGATTTTTCTAACATAATACTTAAATCTTTTATGGAACGCATTAATCTTCCAATCACAGTCCAGTTTTGAAGTAAAAAAACAGTATATTCAAAAAATTAAATTTGTATTTGTAAATTTTAAATTGATGGCGAAAATAGGTTTAGAAAGGAGTTTTTGTAACGATTTTCGTGATTTTTTTTGGCAATGGAAGAATAAGTGTGATTTATTTATACTTTGTGGACATTTCGTACATATATTTGAGAAGAAATTGTGCAATTTTCAAATTTTTTTATCGAGAAACATGGAAGATATCGGTTGCTCCCCATAAAGCGTAACAATTGGAACTCGGTGCTTATGTACATTCTGGAGGCCGCAGTTTTTATCCGAAATCAATAAGGTTCAAAATTCAACTTCGGCACATACACAGTTTCTATTTAAACCTAATTCCGAAAAGGAAAAATTGAAATTCAATTTGTTATGGGTGTGTAAACAGTAGACATTGATTTTGTGACGTTTTTTCATAAATTTTCTTGTGCTTAAAAATACTCAAAACAATAATAGAACTACGGATTTAGGTTCAAATAGAAGGTAATGATATGAAAAAAGTATCTGCTGAGGATGAAAATGATTGATCTGGATTTTTTCGAGCTGGAGTGTACACAAATCTTAAAAAAGTCGTTTTGAGAAAAACGCGTTTGAAAAAAGATTGTCGAGACGTCAATAATATTATTTTAATTACCTACTGGTTAATCAGCGATTCCAGAACCATATATTTATCATTTTTCTTGTTCTAAAATTCCATTTTGAGCTTGCATTTCATGACCGTCCGACTTTACGTACCGTGCGATCCGACACGTATGGGGAGACATCCACATAAAGACGATTATAACACCGGAACAAATTGAAATTTTTCAATGAAACTTTGGGAGAATATTCTTCGATAGTTTTACTAAAAATGTATGAAATAGAGAAAAATTCGATTTTTTGAAGCATCTAAACCTATTTCACCCCTTAGAATTTTTGTAGAGAGGTCGGGACTTTTGAAACCTATAGTAGTATCGTCATAAACATGGATTAAGGACCACCTGAGAATGTCGCATGCTGGTGGCCTGTTGGTGGGAGACTTTTCTATCCCGTGTATTCAACTCAACCAATTATTAGGGACCCTCTAGAGAAGGCCGCAACAATCTACCATGTAATCACGGATTGGTCGAGCGGAGTTGATGAGTGTGAGAGAGTGCGCAATGGGTGCGAAAGAGAAAAATTCGCTCACTTCCTCTCCCGCTTCGGCCATTTGCTATCACATCCTATCTAATGGTAAATAGTGATGGGGGACATTTTCGCGTCCTTCCCTAGAGGGTCTTCACCAAGTATGACTCTCCAAGAAACACGCTTACTCCGTAAGGGATAAAGGCCTATTGGTAGAAAAAAAATTAGGATTATGAACTGCTTCTTGAAAATTGTTATTAACTTGTTTCACTCGAAGTTTTGAAAATGTAATGCCTTGTTGACTATAATTACAGAACACTTCCGTTTAGCTCAACCGCTACGCGACGTGAATATTCGTTTGGCTGAACTCGGGGAAAATTTCTACCACTGTCCCCTCCCGCATGGGTGTTTCTAGAGGTGACTTCTAATTGGTTGTTACCGTAAGTTGCCATGTCTATTCGTAAGTAGTAGGGGTAGAGGGGGCCGCTCGAGCTCAGCTAAACGAGCGTGGAAGCGTTCAGGTAAATGGAAGTTCAACTAAATGAGAGTTCAGCTAAACGGGAGTCTTCTGTATTTGTGTCTGGTTACCTGTTCTGTTTTCACACTCCAAAACTGAATCTCGATAGTTGCTACTTTTCCCCAGAACTATTGCTGTCCATGATAAAACAGTTCGACCCTAAATTTATTGTTGAATCCTTATTGTTGCAACGTTTTTATCAAGACCCTTACCGCGTACCTTATTTGAGTTACCCATGATACTCTAAACATTCTCCTTTTTGATAATGGTACCCGCAACTACCATCCCGTAGCATTATAATGTAAACGCTCTCGCGCGAGGCTCTCGAGGCCTTTGTAGGAGGTTTTCAAGGTTCTCGTAGGAGACTCTGTGGGCCCTCATGGAAGGCATCAAGAGCTTTCGCAGAGGTTCACGAAGTTCTCCTAAAGTTTCTTCGGGATCCTGTGGAAGGCTCTAGAGGTCCTTGTGAAAGGTCTTGGAGACCTCCGCGAGAGTTTTTTTGAGCCCTCTTAGGAGTCTCTACATAGCTAACAAAAAGGTTTAAGGGCTTTGAGAACCTTTTCAGGAGGTTTCCTACAGCACCCTTTTGGAAGTATATGGAGTCCTTCGTCGATGGATCTGAACACGTCTAAGAGTCTCTGGAACAAGAGTGTCCAAAGCGAAGTTCGCGCGCTTTTCTTTTCTTCCCCTTTTCCGAACGCTTCATCGAGAATCACCGCGATCACTGCATGAACGCATCCAAGGTGGTAAGAGAGAGGATTGACGAGTGACAGTTATTTACACCGTTGCTCACGCGTTGGACACCTCTGCTCCAGAAAGAAACTTCCGAAAAGAACTCTGTCTTTGTGAAAGTTTCTTGTGGTCCTCTTTGAAATATTCTGATTCCTTGTGGAAGGTTTATGGAGGCGACCTTGGAAGGCTGTTTGAGCGGATGTAAGAGGCTCCGGAGGCCCCTTTAGAAGTTTCTCGTTTGAAAATTAGATTTCACAATTTATTAGAAGCAAACGAATATATTAAAAATCCACAGTTAGTTAACGTACACATCGTTTCGTAAACTCCAAGCATAAATACTTTCTAGAGGAGTTTATCGTGGTTCATCACTAATTAGAGTGTTTCCTCTTGTTTTCCAACAAACTGATGTACATGTGGGATTACACTAGAGAAGTTTCAGCTACTCTATGAAACTACCAAGTAATATTCAAAACTAAACCACATTCATTTATTATGAACATTCCCCATGACAATCAAAAGTCATAGGAATAGACCTTTATCCATAATAAAAAAGGAATTATGATACATATAATAAGAATAATCAAAACACGGAGTCCTTCGGATACAATAATGGTTATAATAAAAATGAAATTAAAATATAATATCGCAAGATGAGTGCATCCTGGGTTTTCTATGAGTTTTGATCATATGAATGGTTTCTCACTTCGATGAGGGTGTTGAAGAAGACCAAAAAGGTTTTTTGCTCATTTTTCTTCCATCCCTTTCTTGATTGTGTTATTTTTGTAAATTACGGCTCTTTTTATCTTTCCTCTTTAGAGTCTCATTCACACATTCTATCCATTCCTTCTTTGATCTAATTCTGGGTACGCTACCAGTCACCCGGCATGGATACACTTGCTTTCCTAATCATTCTTCACCCATTACCTCAACGTGACCAAACACTTTCAGCAAATTTCTTCCACTCTTTCAAACAGTGTTTCATCTATATCATATCAAGAATTTTCCTACACGTGTTGCGCAGAAATTGCTTGTCGATTGCATTCAATTTGCTCTTGCTCTATTCTTAATGAGTCTAGGTCTAGCTACCGTACAGCACAGTTGGTGCAAGCACAGAATTAGAGATAGCAATTTCAGCTTTATATGTTACATATCTGATTTTGATAATAGCTTGTACACTGTCGATAATTTTTCTACCCTGATTTATACGTCTGCAAATATCTGCATCTATCTTCCCGTCAGCGGAGGATAAACCTCCAAGAAATCTTTTCTAGCTGGAAATTCATGTAGAAGATTCAAAAATTCATTTATCTAGTAAGAAAGAGTATTTTGTTTCAGAAAGCTCATCATCTTGGTTAAAAATAGCTTTTCCTGATTGTCAATTCAACTATTTGGTTTTACTAAAGTTGAACCGGTTTGTTGAACTATTCCATTTATGGTTAATAATTGGTCTTTTCTATCTGGAAATTCATATTTTTCGCTTCAGATTTACGTATTTCGTTGGTAAATTCTATTTATGGTCGAAAGTTGATTGATAGAGTTTATTAATTTGTTTTTATCACAAATATATACGTATTTTTCAATCTCGTCCTCTTGACGTGAAAATTCAACAATCTGCTAGAAAATTAACTTTTTACGGCAAAAAATGAGTTTCTCGTTGAAAAAACATAACTTTATGGTATCGAAGATTTGAGTTTTTTGTAGATGAGTCATTTTTCAAGCCTAAAATTTTAACAACTTTTGAAAATAATGTTTCTTTCAAGTTGATAATTTGTATTAACTCAGTTCAAAGTTGGGTTTCCTATTCGGTGCGAAACTTTGCAAGTTGATGATCCAATTATTTTGTAGGGAATTTTTATATTCCGTTGAAAATTTGTCTTCCTGGGAACAAAACAATTTTTGTTTATTAACCAGTATCTTGTTCATCAAGAATTCAACTATTATGGTTAATAGTGAAAGTTTCCGTTTCAATTTCATGGCAACTAGAATCTCGAAACAGTGTAGAAGTTTTTCAGTTCATACATTCTCGTATTCGCCGGTTTTTTGTTAACTTCTTTTTACATTCTCATTCTGAATGAGAAGGTATTGGTTTTATGTGAAAATTGACCCACGTTTTGAGACCCCCTGAGTCAGAAAAAATGGTTTTTATGAAGGTGTCTGTCTGTCTGCCTGTCTGACTGACTGTCTGTCTGTCTGTATGTCTGTCTGTCTGTCTATCTGTCTGTAGTCTGTAGTCTGTAGTCTGTAGTCTGTAGTCTGTAGTCTGTAGTCTGTAGTCTGTAGTCTG
>WSXT02024538.1:0-13986 GCA_011762715.2 Neuroterus valhalla | reverse complement strand
TACATTGGTTGAATATTGTTTCACCTGAAAATTTAATTATCAAACTTTTTGTTGACAATTTATCTTTCTAAATGCAATTTCTTATTTTTTGGTAGAACTCAATCTTCCCAGTTCAAAATTTATTTTCTGGTCGAAAATCTCATTATTCTAGTTACCAATTCATCATTTTATTTATAACTTTGTTTGAAAATTTAACTGTTTTTTTTTATTCGTTTTATTCATTATGAAAATTTAATTACTCCAATAATCGGACAATTCGTTTATTGCCAATTAAATTATTTTCTTACTTGAAAGTTCACCTATTTCAAAAAAGAACTAATCTTTATAACTGTAATTGTTCCAGGTACAGCTTTATCATTTTCGTGTAAATGTATAATTTTTGTTCAAAATTGAACTATTCCAGTTTTTTACTGAGGATTTTAGTTTCAAATTCATTAGTTTTTTCAAAATTAATTCTGTTAAATGAAAATGAAAGCATTATATTTTTGACTGAAAATTCATCTGTCTGGTGAAGAATGATTTTTTTGCAACTCAAAATTGAACTTTTTTATTTGTGGTTGAAACTTGATCTCTTTTTCTTCCAAAGTCCAGTCTTTTGTTGGAAATTGGTATTTTTCAGCTAGAAATCCAATTATTTATTTAAAAATTCATTCATTATATTGAAAGTCGTCCTTTTTGAATGAAAATTGGTTGTTATTTTCAACTGAAAATTTAACTATTCTATTTTTGATTAAAAGTTTATCTTTTTTAGTTCAAAAATCAACAAATATCTCAATACATATATTCCTAAAAATTATTTTCCACTGAACTGATGAATTTTCAAATAGAAATTTGGATCTTTAACTTGAAAATCTGAATCCCGAATAATGAAGACTAATTTTTATCTAAAATGATGAAACAATAACTCGATGAGTTTTTAACTAAAACAAGTTATCTTCAAATGACAAAGTTGAATTTCCAACCAAAAAATTAAATTTGATCCAAAAAAAACGGATTTTAACCAATGAAATAAATTTTCATCAGAAGAGTTGAATTTTCAAATAAAAAAGACAAATTTTCAATCAAATAGCGAAATTTTGAATTAATTTCCAATTTGAAAATTCTACTGAAAAAGGGAAATTTTTCTTTTTTAGTTGAATTTTTATTTGAAAATTCGTTTAAAATTTCGCTATCTTCAACAGCCCAAAATTTTGGTGTAATTTGATTTTTAATATTTTGTATTTTTGATGTGAAAATGCTATATTTACGTAAGGCAGCACTACCTAAAAAGAATAATTTTTTGCGAAAAATAGAAGGCCCAAAAAGTTTATATAGCGCACAAGAAAATTTTTAAAAAAGACCAAAATTCTAAGCTATGAAGAATTTCAAAATTCGGTTCTGGAGGTGCTGGATTAATGAACCGTCGGAAATATTGATTCGAAATTATAATTATAATTATTTCATCAAGCTGTTAGATAGAATTATTCGTCCTCGTTCAAGAAAACTAATTCCATATGTTTACAAGTTAGTTTACAGATACGTTATTGATGGAAGGAACAATACACGAAAATAGAGACGAAAACACTAAAAAGAAATCGAACTCAATAATTTCTCAAATATACGAAATAATGAATTTAAGGACTCGTATAAGGACGAGAATAGAGTCAATGTGCGTGGTTACTGCGGTCAGTGTTAATAGCGCTCATAAGGAGCTCCCGCTAGAAGTCAGATCGCTCCATAGTACAATCACGGTGTTCACACTATAAGTTTACGCGATTTGTAGAATGAAAGTTTCGGTTAAAGCGAATAAGGCGCATACGTTTTACTCAGTGTCAATAACGTCAGTAAGGTGGACGTTAAATTTTAACGTTCACACTGATTCGAGTGTGATTTGCCAAAGATCAACTTCTTTTTTCGTTTGACGGCGCGGGTCTGTGAAAATCATTTTTCGGAGGAAGATATCATCCGAGAAAATGTAAAACGTGAAAATGATTCATTAGTTAACTCAATTTTCTATCGACAATCTTTATCCGTAGTGAATTTTCTCTCGTAAGTAGAAACATTTTTCAACACAACTCGTTGCATTTTAATATTTTTAGGAATTAGTTTCATAAAAATAATTGTGAATAATATAACTTCCAGCATTATTTTGATTTTGTTGTTTTCAATTATTCATCCATATTTTCCAAAATACCAATTATATCGAGAAAAAATTAATTTATTGAAATTTAAATTCTTAATTGAACCGGACCCGGACCTGTGTATACGACCGTGGTATGAACAAATTTAACTGATTCAAACAATTATTCGTTCTCAATTATTTTAGAAATAATCGTATTTTTTAATTGAAATGTAATAGTTCGTCATTGTTTGGAGTGGTTAATATTTTCAGAACCGTTTGGCTGTTATTAAAATAATTGTTTTTTGGCTATTTTCAAAATTTCCAGGAATTTATCCAGAGATGTTCACTTTCCAGCAAAATTGGTATCTTACGCTTTTTTTATACGCTTTTATTTAACTCCACCTTGGTGTCTGTCTGTCTGCCTGTCTGTCTGTCTGTCTGTCGTAGCTGGAATTGTGCAAATCTTTACGTTGATTTTTAGTCTACTTATCGATTACATGGAGGATTGAAATTTTTCCACGAATATTATTTACACCTGACATTTTGGTTTTTTAATTCTGAAACGCGCAAGTATAAATATTTTCATATAAAACTTTTCAATTGAATGAAATGAAGATTCCAAACGGTGATTCCCGGGTGTCCGCCAGATGGCATAACTCACCATTTCAGGGAAGCACCGAAGTTTGTGACGAGCGCTGAATAGATTCTGATGCTCGTTTTTCACGCTAGGGCTCTTGCGTTCGCTTCAAGAATTCGCGGTTCTAATTTGAATGCGGATTTCATATAAAACTAAAAAATGAATTATAAGAGAGAGAATTGGCTCGGATAGTACTTGGATGGGTGACCGAAACTGAAGAGATCAAAATGAAAAAAATAAAATAAAATAAAAACTTTAAACGCTTTCATAAATATTTATTATCGATTTAATTTATTTAAAAAGTAGTTCTCTTTTAACGAAAGAATGTAGACATACATAGTTATACAGCAGTTCATATCTTATAAAAATCAAGGTTTGTGAGAATACAAAAAAATTTTCAACATTTTTTACTAAAAAATAGAATCTTCAACTAAAAAAGTTGAGCTTTCAAACAGATAAATTAACTTTTACTGGAAAAGATAATTTGTCAACGAAAATTTGAGTACTCAAATTTTAAATTGAAAAAAAAACGGATGCTGAACCAAACAAATAGAGTTTTAACTGAAACTATGCAATTTTCAATTAGACTAGGTTGAATTTTCAGTCAGAACAAAATTGATTATAACAAAAAGAAACTAACTTCCAACAAACGTAAAAAAACTACTTGTCAAACAAATGATTACATGTATGGATAAAGTGATGAAGGGTCAAATGAAATTGTAAATGTTTAACTGAAGTAGTTGCATTTCAAACCAGAAACTAGAATAGTTCATTTTTTGACAAAAAAATATCTTTTAACCAAAAAATACAATTTTTCAACAGAAATGGTTGGAATTTGAACCATAGAAAAAAATTTCAAACCAGAATGGAATAGTGACTCATTTTGCTTGAAAAATTAATTTCAAACCCAACATAAGAGTTGTTAAATGGATGAATATTGAACCTAAATAAAGATGTTTGACTGTGGAACTTGAACTGTTAACCGTAAAGAATTTTTGAATAAGAATAGTAACTTCCAAAGAAAAATATTTTTTTCAAAAAATCGATTTTTCAACAAAATATGTGAAGTTTTGACAGAATAATTGAATTTCCAATTTGAAAAGGCACATTTTGTTCGGATTGTCGAGTTTCAAACTAGAAAAGATCATTTTCCTAACATGTCGGGTGAAAATTCGATTTTCACCGGCTGTTTTATTAGGGGAAAGTGGCATATTTACCCACTTGTGAGAAAAATGAAGAAATAGTGCGGTGAAAGTGAAATCTAAGTGGGAAAAGGAAGAACGATTATTTTCCCTACTAGTGGGGAAAATAGATCATGGATGTTTTTTTTTCTTTTGAGTTTTTGCTTTAAATGCAATTTGTACCCGACTTTTTAGGAAAAGTATTGTGTTCAACAAGTGGCGAACAAGCAATTACCCAGTGATTGATTTTCAATCAAACTATGAATCTTCAGGTATAATAATGATCTTCAAATGAATGGATGTATTTTAAGCAAAAATATGCATTTTTGGCCATAAAGAGTAATTTTCGACAAAAAGGCAAATTTTCCACGAAGAACATAAATTCTCGTGGGAATAGTTCAATTTTCAAATTCGAAAATCGATGTTAAACTAAATGCTTCAATTTTTACCAGTAAGAGATGCAATGATTCACAACAAAGTCATAACATTTTCAACCAGAGATGAATTTTCAATTAAAATATTGCACCTTTTACAAAAAATTTAATTTCCAACAGAACGATTTATATTCTGAATAAGTAGTTGATTTATCAAACATTTGAGAAAGGTTATGTGGCTTACTCAATTTTCCTCATAGCAGCGATCCATCGTTCTTTTGGATTCACTTTATTAGATGATCGGGGAAATTTATAAAATTTAAATCAACTATTCGTGCAAGTATTTCGACTACCAGTAACACAAAAACTCGTGTGACCCGTTTTATTTGTGTGTTACAATGCAATTAAACGTAAAAGTTTCCTGCTATATTGCATACTTTAGCCACCCTGAGCGCTTCGATAGTTTTGCTGTCCCCCTACATCCATCGTCCCAAAGCGAATATCTTGACGCCTCACGCTTCTATTATTCCTGCTTTATAATAGTAATAGACTTCTGTTTATTATTGAAGTAATTATTCTATCCTTTTTAATTTAGATATAATTTTCTATAAAAGCGTTTTTAAAAAAAATTTTCTATTCGCTGAATCATTTTCTAACTTTCATACATTTCTCCAAATGTTTACCAGATCTTTCCATTTGTTCAAACAATTTTATCTGCTCGAGCAGTCTCCTTCGATACCTTCAGGAGAATTGAATGAAGTAGGATACGCAATTACATAGAAATATCTTTTCTGACTATATAATATTGTAAAACTTAGGATTGATATAACTTTTATTTAAACGTTCACTCTTTGACAGTCCGATTCCATCTGTTCTTTTTAAATTTACAAAAGTGTATCGCCAAACAAACAAAATGCATCCGCAACTTACAACTTCAATGCGTTCAAAATACAATCGAATGGATGATATGTACTAGAACCCTTACAACTCGGCCAATCCTGACCACTGTCCGTCCTCGGACAATTTACAATTTATCAGTACGCCAAAGTTTCATATTCTTCGCTTCCCAGACACCTTCATACTTTCTTTGTGTAAGTTAAAAACCATCAATATCTCTTATTATGTAACGATTGTTCCTCAAAACTCTAAATATTTGATAAGGCCCTTTGAAACACGGAATCAATTTTGATGAATGGCCAGGTGTAGAATCAAAATTTTTTACCATTACATAATCACCTTCAATGTAAGTATGTGCTTCTCTTTGTTTCTCATCAGCTAATTTTTTGTAAGTTTCTTGTGATTTTTCAGTTTGATTTTTTGCCTTTTCATGAATTTTCTTTAGATCTCTCTCATTTTCATTCACAAATTAATTCAAAAATTCTTTGATATAATCTTTAATTTTACCTCTTTGATTGACACCAAACAATAGCATGCAAGGACTCTCACCTGTAGTTTTATGAATATGATTATTCAATGCAAATTCAACATCATAAATTATGTTCGTCCATTTTTTGCCAATTTCATGGTCATAAAGCTTACCTAACATTGGACCTATAGTATGATTAACGCGCTCAACTTGTCCGTTCGCTGCTGGTGAACCAGTTTCTGTTTTTATATGTTTTAGGTCATATTCATTCACAAAATCTCCAAATTCGATTGAAATGAAACAGCTTCCTCGATCAGAAATTATACAATTTGGTTTACAATAGTGACTAAAATAATTTTTCAAACATGCAATTGCTTCACTTGAAGTGGTACATTTTGTCGGATAAAGTTTCACAAATATAGTAAAAGACTCTACAACGACTAAAATATGCTTTTTCGTAGTTACTCTTACATATTTGATTGAAACATGATCAATGTGTATTATTTGAAATGGTTTGTTTCCTTTTGGTATTAGGTTGACAAAACCTTCCACTTTTCCCTCAACGGGATTGTAAGCATTACATTTACAACAATTTTTTGTATGTTTGTCAATTCTTTCTTTCATCTTAGGAAACCAATAGTTTTTTTCAATAACGTGAAAAGTTTTTTCAGTCCTTAAATGTCCAAATTCATTGTGATATTTAAAGATAATATTTTTCTCCATTTCGCATGGTACATAAAATAAAGGTGAATCATTAAGCTTTCTGTATACAATACCATTACGCATTTCAAAAATTTTGCTTTCTGATTTTTCTAATTCACCCCTTATTCTTATTATATTTGAATCTCGAGTCTGTGCAATAATTAAGTTTGATTCAAACGAATTACCTTCTACCGCACACACCATACTCATTCGACCTAAAAATCAACATAAGCCATACGCTCTCCTTCACGATGTTCCGTAATGTAGTCAAAATTTGGAAGTTCAAGCATCTATTTTGAAATACTCGGATATATATCTTTCTTTTCCATGGCCAAAGTCAACGAATTAGAATCAGTAACTATTTTGAATCGCAATCCAATCAAGTAAATACGAAATCTATGCAAGACACAAACTATGGCTTACATTTCCAATTCAAAACTGTGTAAATGACTTTCTCCGTGGTACGCTTCGAAAAATAAAATACAGGATGAAACTTAAGATCTTCGCCGTTTTGAAAAAGAATAGCGCCATAACCATGAGAGCTCGCATCGCAATGAAGTTCAGTTTTAGCATGAGGATCGTAAATAGCTAAAATTGGAGTTTCAATCAATTTCTTTTTCAAGGTTTCAATTGTTTATAATTCAGGTTTTGTAATTTTAAAAGGAACATCTTTTCTCGTAAGATTGTGTAGTGGCTTTGCAATGATTGGAAAATTTTGTCTGAATTTCGGAAAATAAGAGCATAATCCAATAAATCTTTGAACTCCGTGTACATTTTCTGGAATCCCAAAGCTCACAATTGTTTCAATTCCTTTTTTAGTAGGAGCAACACCTTGCTCTGAAACTTCATATCCCAAGTATTCAATTATTTCAGATAAAAATTTGCATTTTGGAATTTTAATTTCAAGCTTAATTGCAACCATAGTTTTAAATAACTTTTTGAGAACTTCCAAATGATGTTGAAGATTAGGAGTTGCTACAAGTATATCATCCATATAAACTACAATGCCACCAGAATCAATTAAATTCTTAAATGCATTGTTTATAAATTTCTGAAATACAGAAGAGCCGACTTCGATACCAAAAGGCATAAACAAATATTCAAATTGTCCAAATGGTGTTATGAAAGATTTATACTTGATTGATGATTCTTCGATTTCTATGTGATGGAAGCCATCTTTCAAGTCTAACATTGAAAAATATCTTTTACCTTCCAAAATAGCAATTTGATCTTCAATCAATGGTAGTGGATAGTTATCCTTTTAAATCAGCTTATTAAATGGCCTGTTATCAATGCACATTCGTATTTCGTGATTTTTCTTCTCAGTTAGGACAACTCTACAACAATATTCAGATTCACTTGGCCTGATAATGCCTCTTTCTAAAAGATCATCTTCAATATTTTTGACAATAGTTTCTTCAGAAAATGACAATCTAGCTGGTTTGAAAAAGAATGGTTGTTCTGATTTTAACCTAATTTTCAATTTAGCATGTGTTTTCGGTTTCTCTGGTCTAACTGGTTCGATATAATGAGCTTGAAATATATTTTCTAATTCATTTTGCACTTTATAAGGTATTGTTTCAGAAATTATCAAATCATCACATGATTCGTTATCAACGTGACAAATACCAATGTTCAAAATTTCCTAGTGGATCTTCTACTGTGTTATTTTCCAATTCAATTATTTTCAAATTAAATATTTTGAAAAAATCTCTACCCAAAATAGCATGAGAATTCATAGTCTTCAATGAGTACACTGTCAATTGTAGCAATGTTTGTGTTATTAGATAAGCTTTTCTTTTTTGAAGGGCAATCTTTATATTTGTGTTCAAGGGAAGAGCATTCGAAGCAAGAACCTACTGGTCTTTTTTCTTTTTGACAATCATAGGACATGTGTGATGTATCTCCACAATTGAAACATGTAGGTTTTTTAACGATCTCAGTACTATCGGTTTCTTCAATCGGATTCTCATTAGAATTCTTATTTTGTTGATCTTTATTTCTATCATTTTGGAAAATTCTTTTCGGTCCCAAAGTAATTTTGTCAAATGCATTTAATGAATCATCCTCAGATGTGAATCTTTGCATACAAGCTTGATCTCCTAAATGTACATCTGAAATTCCATCAATTAAGTAATCAATCATTTCTGACTCATCAATTGGAACTTTGTTGGCTGAAATAATTTAATCATGTACATATTCACTTGATTTTTCATTGCTCTGACAAATTCGATTTTCAAATTCTTTTCTCAAGCTAATCTTATCAACTCTCCTAAAGAACATTTTTCTCAAGTATTTTAGCAAATTTTCAGATGAAAATTCAAGATGTTTAGGCTTAGATTGTAACCATTTTTTGGTTTTTTCTTTCAGTTTAGAACCTATCAAAGTTGTACTCGCGTTTTCTGATAATTCATATTTTCAAATCAAAAATCTAACCTGCCTTTCCCAACATTCAAAATTATCACTTATAACATCAAAATTACTTAGTAGATCGCTGATGTCCTTCAGAATTTTCAAGTCGTCTCGCCTGCTGGATGCGCTCGTCGATGCGACAGCTTCAGTGGTCCTTATGAGCGTGTTGACATTCGGATAACCTCTGGAGAACCCATTATTATGTCTCGCGTACGCGCCGTCGTCGCCAAAGCCACCGTTGCCGCAAAAGCCACTGTTGCTATCGATGTTGCCTAGAGGAAAAACGTGTCGCCGATTATCAAGAACATTGTCAATGTTTCTATCCGAAAAGTTACGTCTCTCCGAACTCCCTAAACCAGGAAACGTCAGTGGGTTTGAATGCGGGTTTGAATTGTTGCTATACAGACGCCACTGAATTACTCGCTGTGTTTCTTCTCATGCTGCTTGCACGAAAGGGTTGTTTTCTCCAATGTGTTCCTGAATCCAACTACCATCTGGATTTGCCTCTTGTATGAGTAGAATCAATTCTGCCTTGTTTCTGCTGCTTCCTAAACCTTTTCGTCGTAGAATTTCTCGAAGCTCTGGCACTGTCAAATCTTGTTCGTCAGCCATGGTCGACATCCGTTTCTACCAAACTTTTACTTTTTAAAGTCAAATCAAATCACTTCAAGTGCACAATGTAGACAATAAGTGTAAAAGTTGGTGAAATTTCAGACGATTTCAGTGCTCGATCCCACTTCTGATATTGTAAGACTTGGGATTGATATAACTTTTATTTAAACGTTCACTCTTTGACAGTTCGATTCCATCTGTTCTTTTTAAATTTACGGAAGTTTATTGCCAAATAAACAAAATGCATCCGCAACTTTCAACTTCAATACGTTCCAAATACAATCGAATGGATGATATGTACTAGAACCCTTACAATATTGAATGACTCCTGAGAGAGGTAAGTTTTGTCAAAAGCTTTATGTTATTTTCACTGGTGTAAATTATGATTCAAATTTAAAAAAACTGATTTTTTATACCTACATTTTTATACTTTTCATTAATATTAGGATGCTACAAGTACTGAAAAATGAAAGAAAACAGTTTCCAGATATCAAGAAGGAAACAGTGTCTTCGGAAAAAAAACAATATTTTGTGATGAACGTTCGAATAAGACTGCGTAAAAATAAATTTAGATTATATTTCATTACAGCATTCGGAAGTTATGCAATAAATATGAAGCTGACATAATATAGGACACAAAAAATATATCAATATATATTCAAGAGAATAATTGTATGTTGGATATTTCATATCATTGATCCAAATTTTTTATTGGGAAATTTCTTGGACAAATAAAAAATGCTTGAACAATGAGATAATGCTTCTAGGAAAATTTACGACTCCTCGAAATCGTTCAATATTATTGCTTATGCGGAAAATACGATTTTATAAATATCTCCGGAAAATTGATTTTTTAAACAAATGATTTTTGATTCGCAACCAAAAAAAGGTTAATATATTCTTTTTATACACCTCACAGTCAGAAAAGATATTTATATGTAATTGTGTATCCTATTTCATTCAATTCTTCTGGAGATATCTGAGGAAACTGCTCGAGCAGATAAAAACTGTTTTGACAAATGAAAAGATCTGTTAAACCTCAGAAGAAACGTATGAAAGTCATAAAATTATTTAACAAATATAGCGTAGGATAAGAATCTGGCGGAAAAGTGAACATTTCTGGCTCAATTTCTGGAAACTTTGAAAATATACAGAAAAAATGCAGCTTGTACCCCCAAAAATATCCATAATATGCATTTGTTAATTCAGTTTGTATACAAAATTACCAAATGTTATCGATTCATAACGAGAAATTATTGCTTGATAACTGGCTATCAATTCCATAAAACAGACAGTTGTTTTATTTGTTAATTTTCATAATTGTAGATGGAATGATAAATATATGTTTCAATATTTGTTGAAACCATTCTTGTTTGCAAAGAAATTGTTAACTGTTATCGAAATATTCTTTGAAAATTCAGAAGTTAGTTATTTACACCAATTACCTGAGAAAAATGTAGCTCATACCTCCAAAAATTTTTAAAAGCTGCATTTGTTTATTAAGTTTGTTCAAACAATTATCGGATGTAATCGATTCATATCAAAAAATTATTGCTAAAAATTTGCTATCAATTCCGTGAAAAAGAAGGGTGCTTTATTTGTTAATTTTCATAATTGTATATTAAATGATAAATCTACAAAAATAGCCAGACAGTGCAATTGTTAATGAAGGAAGTTTGAGCAATTATGATTTCTGATTTGTTGACTAAATATGATACTAAGATTTCATTTCAAAGTAACATATGATCATTTCATAGAAAAAACTGGAGTTATTGAATCAAAAATAACCGATATGCATATTTGTTTATGAAAATTACTTCTCAAACATTAAATCATTTGTCAACTGTCAATATTAGACCGAAATACTCTTTTCGTCCATAAATTGTTCAAATTTAGGGCAAATCAATTGACTAATCGCTGTCAATCTTCACGAAACCATCTTCATTCACTCATTCTTTTTATAACAAATTAAAAATTTTCAAACATTTTCATTGATATTCGATACATGTTCAGGATAGTTGCTTCAAGTTTTCTAGTTTTTTTTTATACATTCAAGCTTTTTTCTTTCTAAATTGACTGAATTCAGGGAAGCATCTGATACCGTCGGATTTAGGAGATCATTCTGCACAATATTCAGTGAAAAATTTCGGGTACCTATAAAGCCATACCACCCCTGCTATGCGACTCCCAGACTATTAGTAATTCTACTACATGTACCGCTCAAAAACTCCACCTTCATGGGCGTGCCTATAATATTTCTGTCTCTCTTGCACACTCAGCTTGGAGTTGCCTCGGGTGTACCCAGCCCTTTTAACAGACATTTTTTTTCAGTTGACATACATTTTTTTATGCACATAGCTTGATTGAACAATGAAGTTCTTTCTGTAAGATGCACATACAACCAGCAAAGCCATCTGAGAAATCATGAAACTCACAACACCTGTAATGCTTGACGAATGCAGGAAAAAAGTTTAAAGATGCTTCATATTTTTAAAAACTTGTGTTTGTACTCACACATTTTTATAAGTGCGTAGTTTGATTGTGCACTCACTTTCATTGGAAAAATGCAACGAACAACGAGATAAGGGAAGTCAAATATAAGAGGGGCTTATAAAAAAATGTGATTTCATGAACCTCTCAACTTTATTAGAAACAAAACGAACACAATAGTGTGAATCATGTCACATATGAATCGTACAAATTTTGAGGTGATGGGTCGGAAGAGGAGAATTTGCGATTATGTTACTCAATTATGAGATTTTTACTAGACTATTTTTAAGGAGCGAGCAGAAAGTTGATGCTTAGAGTCCAAGATCGTCAAAGAAATCTTCTCGCATGCGCGAACCGGATAACAATTGACTGAAATAAAGTGCCTTCATATAGAATAAATGATCAACTAGTCACTATTTATGTATTGTCCGTAATATAGATCGATGCGCATATGCGGAGATTGCTTAGACGTCTGCGGACTACAATGCTCTTTTTTTTCCTTTGCTCCGCAATTACGAAAGAGATTTATTTTTGAAATTTGGAATAAAATATTCTTTTAAACGTGAGAGTCGTGGTCTTTTCTAGCAAGTGGAAGTTTGCTTTCCAACGCAGCGCCTGCACCTTTTACATCAAACTTCACATTTGTTAGTAATGAACAACTCAACCCTTGTGTCACACCAGAACATGATTAGCTGAAATTTCAAAAAGATTGGGAGAGGAACAGATCCTTATTCATACTATAAAGGTTAGGAATTGTTAGATCAAATTAGAACCATCTGGTTGAGATGGAGATTCATCATTGTTCCAAGGAGGGGTAGGAACCTTACGAGGCCGCCCACGAGGCTTTCTTCCTTTCTGCCTGTTTATAATTATTTGTTTTGCAAAGCGCGTCGCCCAATCTAGATCATTTTGAGTATATGCAGGATTTTCAAAAGCACCTTTTGTAGCGCTTGTTAGAGTAATTGGCTTATGCACTTCCCACACGACAGTCGTGCTGTCCGGTATTTTATGAGTTTTGAGATCCTTTCGACATAGGTTAGCTCGCTCTGTCTTCCTTTGACCACTATGATACTTTATGTATTGAACAAAAGATCCAGGAGGAAGATCTTCTTCTTTAGATACTATGACGTAACCAGAGATTGCGTAGCCATATTTCGTTTCTTGACCCGGTATGAAAATTTTGACTTCGGTGAGTGCTTTCGTATTGATTGCAAAAGGATTTTGTGGTGGTTTACGCTCTTCAGGATAGTTAATTTTTTTCCCTGGAGGTAACATTGGTATTTCTTTACGTTTTTTACTGGAAGGGCCTTCAGCTGCACGGCGCGGCCCAGATCCCTTACCTCCACCGTCTACTGTCCCTGCAATGATAATACAAGTTCAATAATAAGTATACCTTGTACGATGAAAAACAGATTCGAATCCGGTATGAAAAACCCGTTTAATGTCTATGCGAGATCACTCATAGACCATAGTGATTTTTGAACATAATTTACCATGTCAAAGCATATAGAATAGTAGAAGGCAAAATTTTGATAGATAAAGAGTACTATGTGGAAAGATTGGTTGAGCACAGTTAACTCCCAGACCTTAAATCGTTGGTAATCATTTTTGTTATCAACTTCAGGTAAAGATGATACACTTCTGCGGATCCAAAATTAGCTTTTCTAAGATTTCATGTGTGTTTTTCTTGTGGAAGTTGTTATCCTTTTTCCAAAATTCACCACCCAGATTTAACCAACTATTTTCTTCATTTTTCAACCACGCAGGACGATTTCGAACCAAAAAAATTAAGGTTGAACTAGCAAGATCAAACAGTTCGACAGAACTGTCTTGTCGGGTAATACAGGAGAATACAGTTCGCCTCGCTGTTTCTTTCCCGAAATATAAGGGTTCGCGCACGGGCGTTCCTGCGCTGCCCAATGCTCGCACTAGCTTTGAACATCTGTCGGATCAGCGTCGAGCATTGTCAGTGGCTGCGCTAGAATTTCACGTTTTCGAGCGGAATCAGCTACGAGTTTCATTTTCAACCTGAAATTTGTCACTTTGAAGGACTTGTTATTAGATGGAGCCAGCAGTGTGGTCAGAAAGCCAGTGACTAACACACGCTTGCT
>WSXT02024516.1:0-13986 GCA_011762715.2 Neuroterus valhalla | reverse complement strand
CCAAGCTGATTCATTCTTAGGGAATGAAAGTTAATTCTCTTAGAATGAAACTGACAGTTCAGTCGTTGCTTGGAATGGAAGTTCATTCCAAGGAATTTAGAGTGCAACATAATTGAATATGAAAACAACATAATAATATTCAACCAAAGAGGATTTTCCTTGTCATGAAAAGATGAATTTCCAATCGAAACGGATGACCTTACAACTTAATCATTGAGTTTTTGAATGCTGAACATGGAATGTTTAGCAATAGAAAATGAATTTTGAACCAAGATCTGGAGTATTGATTTACGCCAAACATACATCTTTCTAAATTATTTATTCTATTTTCTCATTTCGTGGTCTCAATTTTTTAAAATTTATATCGTTGTTCTTAGGTCAAGAAAAATCTATTTCGATAATGATTGAATAATAAGTTTTCATACAGATTCATCCATATACATACTATTTCTCGCACGTCACATAAAATTATTATATATTCTTCAATTACCAACATTTTCACGGCAAAAACATATCGCTGGAATCGTCTTCAATCGTAGATTTCAAATATACCTTTTCTTAACGTCCATAATTTGAATAACGATATTTTATATTTCAATATACCTTCCGCTGAATGAGGCTCCAGGCCAACGATCGAGCAGCTTTGCCAGCTCTACGGCGTAAGGGACGCCGCATCGTAGGGGTACTGCACTCAGGTAGCTGGTGCAAAGTTGTCCATCGCCGTACATCGCTGTGTAAAAGTACGAACGAACAGCTTATTCTATTCTTATATTATTCCTGCAATATCTCATATTAGGAAAAACTGCAACCTTTAAAACATTAGCCGTCTGACTAGACCATCCTTTACACCAAGGGCCCTTTTCTGCAAAAATTTGAACATTATATAAGAAAATGAACTATTATTCCTAGTGGTTTCAACAATTTAGGCAATTAAACATACTTTTTTAGCTGATTCTATTGATAATAAGGCACTGTCCATCGTTATTTTATGTTGAATTATATTGTTATAAGTGGAGTCGAGTCGAGTCAAGTTCAGGTTAAACAATTGTTCCGTATTCAAAATTTTCTATTAAGAATGACTTCATTTTGAACGTTCCTTTTTAATAAGTCAAGTTTAGGTTCAATCTCGAAATGCAATTCAAATAATCATTCGTAAGACTTGAAGTTATTGCTCTACTCCTTATCAAGTCAAAAAAGGTAATAGAAATACTTTGTAAATATAATCTTAATCTATATTGATAAGTCTACACAATGTGTCGAAGAAGTGGAGCTTGCAGTTTTTCGAAAATTGGGACCCAAAAATAATAGCTAACACTTACTATTGTTATAAACCTTTCTTTGTGACGGAATATTCTAATCTAAGGCTCTTTTATATTTGTATTTTCCTCAGTCCTTGCTACCCAGATTGGGTCCTTAATCCCTAGATAAGCCCTTTATTATGGTTTAGAAAGGAATTTGATGCATGATTGCATATCTACTTTTCATATGGCTGCACTGTAGGGTGCTCCAAAAATGCATTACAAGAATTTTTTTTCGAATTTTATGCAAAACGCCCGGAAATTTGTTCGAATCCACAAAAAAATGAATGAATTTCTTTGTTTTGAAAAAAAAAATATTTAGAGGTGCCGCAAGCCCCGTGAAGTTTAAGGGTTACAAATTGTTTGAACAATTTGTTATTATTCATAACAATATTCTCTCAGAATAATGCTAAAAAGTTGCGGTTTTTTCTGAAATTTACAACTTTTTGCCCACTTTTTACTTGAATTGAGTTAATATTCAATTCAATTTACCAAAAATAATTTTTTAAACACATTAATAATGTTATACCTATCTTCTCCTAGACGAGTGCTAAAAAGTTGCGTTTTTTCTAAACTATTATGCTTTTTATCAACATCTTATTTAGTAAGGCAATAATTAATGCGAGTTAATAAATATGCTTATTTAAACAATTTATCATTGTTCATGACCATATTCTCTTAGATAAGTGCTAGAAAGTTGTGGCTTTTTCTGAAATATTTAACTTTGCTTCACATTTTCAGTTGTGAACAAATAATAGATAAATATTCGAGAGAATCATATTTTAAATAGTATTGTACTGCTTTAAGTAAATTATTTTTGTTATTTTCCCAATTTAAAAAAAAATGTAATAAAACAAAAAAGCTGAATTCATTCAGTGAAGTTTTAATTCCGAATTTTCTACGAAAATTATCGATCTCCAACGCAAAAATGAATTCTATAGAATGTAGTTCAACTTTTAACCAAAGAGTTGAATTTTCGACCTACTAAAATGAATCGTCAATCAAAAATGTAATGGTTGATATATAAAAAAGTTGAAAATTTCAGAGAAAAACCGCAAGTTTCTATCATTAGGCAAAGAAAATATTATTAACAATAATAATAAATTGCTTGAATAATTTGTTTCCTAACATGAATTGATTAATACTCTACTCTTATTATAAAGTTATAAGAAGTTTAAAATTTCAGGAAAAAACAGCAACTATGTAGTATTAATCTAGAAGAAGATAGCTATAAACATTCACAATTTGTTTGAACAATTATTTTTGCTACATTAAATAAAATAATTACCCACTACAAGTAAAAAGTGGACAAAAGGTTGTAAATTTCAGAAAAAACCGCAACTTTGTAGCATTGTTCTGAAAGAATATTGTTATGAATAATAATAAATTGTTTGAACAAGCATTTTTGTCAACTTAATTTGATTATTACCTCGCTCTAACTGAAAAATGGAAAATAAGTTGAAAATTCAGAAAGAACCTTGACTTTCTAACCTTTTTCTAAGAGAAAGTTGCTAAAAACAATAATAAATTGTTAAAACAATTTGAGTAAACATCTAATTATCAGTTTAAACTAGTATTCCATGTATTTGAACCAATCTGCGTTAAAAAAAACCGCAAAATATCATAATTAGCGTCAAAAACTCGAAATGCCCATTTTTTCACTTATGGGGTTTTTCGGGACCCCATAAAAAAGACTTATAGGGGTGATATTTGAAGAGTGATATTCTATTCGCATTTTGTGATCAATTGTGAAGAAAAATGCTGAATTTCGAACTCGATTCATCTAATATTGAGATTCCTGAATAAAATTTCCAAAAACGTATTTTTTTCTTATGGGAAATACGTGTTAAACTTCATGGGGCTTGCGGCACCTATACATTTTTTTTCCAAAACAAAAAAATGCATTCATTTTTTGGTAGATTCGAACCAATTTTCGGGCGTTTTGCATGAAAATTCGAAAAAAAAATTTTGTACCACCCAAATGCACTGCTAGCTTTAAGTCAAGATAGCAGTATCAGGCATTATTTCAAAGATTTCAGTTCAAAAAATTTGACTTCTAAACAATAAATCAGCCCTTAATGAGCCTCAATGATAGTTTTAAAGAATCTTGAATAAATCAAAGATTGTATTGTTTTCGCATGTGGTATTGTTAGCTGGAATTCAAGCTGGCAGTGTCAGGCTTTTTTGTTACAAAACGAATAGTTACAAATGCAGCTCCTTGATAACCCAAGAGCCTTAGATAAGCCCTTAATTACGGCATGGAAAAAATTTCGTTAAGTCAATGCATTGAATGTTCTCACATGTGGCACAACTGGCTGAAGGTAAGCTAACAATGCCAGATATTTTTCGGAAAAATTGCAATAGAAAATTAAAAATACATTTTCTTAAAATGGTCAAATATTATTGGATGATAAATTTAAAATGAAATCCGCTCAATGAATGAAAAAAATCGTTAGGAAGTTTCCTTCGTTATTGATAAGATTTAATTATATTCAATAAAAAATATTTTATTAATAAAATATAGTTCAAATTGATGTTTTGCCTGCAGTTCAGCACAAAACAATATATTAACATTGATATTGACATTGCTGAAATATATGACTGATAGATTTGTTTATGAATGGGAACAAATACATAGGTGATACAAGAAAGACCAATTATAAATCCCATGAAGCACGCCCAGCAAGCGTAAGGTGCTTCGTTAAGGATAAGCTTTCGCTGAAATTCTCTTACATTGGTGAATTGTTAGTTGTAACATTTGTCCCACCTCATCTTTTGACCCTGATATTGTATTGTTGTTCGTTTTTGCTTGGATTAAAAATCAAGTAATTCCTGCGCCTGGAAATCGGCACCGCCGTACACACTGCATAGCGGACACTGAGGTGCACTGCCATGTCGGTCTCTGGTAGCTTTGACCAACGCGACGGGTAACGGCTATGTCGACTCAACTGGCCGCTACAGTTTGTAATGATAATTCCGTAACTTGACGTGTTACCATGATAATGACATGCTAGCACTGCGAAGGGTAAAATGAATATGCGTCAGTGCTCCTGGGTCTGGGGATTTTTCTCCAGATCTGAATAGCCTTCAGAATCTGCGATTTATCAGTTCCTGTAAAACTTGAAGGTATTTGTTCTCAATACCATGAGACCTAATTAAACTTCTAAGAAAATGGTGGATCTTACACTAATTAAATGAATTTGCAACTAAGTAATTCACCTTGCGTCCAGGTATTTACATTTTTGATTGAGAGTATTACTTTCTTGCGAAAGAAGAAAAGAGTTTGTAACAAAATACACATCCGTTGTGTACCCTTATAAAAATATTTGTACTGGTTGAGAGAAACCTTTTATTTTTTTCATCATTTACTTTCAGTTTCCCTCATGTAACTGTACAAATATAAAAATTGTGATCTTACAAGCCCTACCCGAAAGTGGCTGGCATATATATGAAAAAACCATTGGTTTCACAACCACCGCAGGGTGCACCTGGGAGCAACTGTTATTCAGTGAAAATAACACAAGCTTCCAGTAGAACCGCGGTAAGATGAACCTATGGCCATGTCTCACGACCTTGAGATGATTAACCAAATGCACGACGAAATCATAATAAAGGGCCGACGAAACCCTCATGTGTATTAGGGATACGGAGCGACCTAAGTATGACTACTCTCTGCATCTATCCCGCAGGTGCCGGCGTATTTTTGGCACAAGGGTATGGATTTCAGAATACTAGGCGTCGCACCTATGATGAAATGATGAGAACAATTATTTAAACCGAATGTCCTTGATGATACCGCTCTAGGTGTTCTCTACCTACCTCTTTTTTTACTTTTGATCTTTGCACCTTTTTTTTACTCGGATTCCTTGCCTTTGATGTTGCGATCGGCCTGGGTTGAGAATTCGATCACGAACATGGTTCAGTTGCGTTTTTCAAGGAGCACGATGCCGAGTCTTGTGTGTTGGATAGGGGCCATTGTCGGAAAATCTTAGTTCCAGTAGATTCGGCACACGTCGTTCTCAACAATAGACTCTATTTTCCTTGGAGCGTTCAGCGGGGCAGGGTCACGCCTAACGGCATAAGAGTGACAAACATGGTGGAAGAGAACTCTTGAGGCAGCGCACACTGGTTCTGAATGCCTAAAAAGTAGACAAAACTATAAAATGTTCATAAAATAGGCCAAATTTTCTTACTCAGGGGTTTCCGAGGTCGCTGATTATGAATCCGGCGTAAAAAATTTCAAAAACAAAATTACGGATCCAGTATGGTGGACAAGTATACTGAATAAAGTTTTGACTCTTTTTAAAGATGGTGTAAGGGGATTTTCGAGGTCGCTTAATACGAAGACGGTTTCCAAAATTTTAAAAACAAAATGGCGGCTCCAACGTGGTGGACAAACATGCTGAATAAAGTTTGGATTCTTTTCAAAATTGGTGTAAGGGGATTGCCGAGGTCGCTGACTACGAATCTGGTTTCCGGAATTTCAAAAATAACATGACGGATCCAATATGGAGGAAGAGTATCTAGGAAACAAGACTATCACACATTAGAGTTCCATGAAACAACATTTTTCATGGTCTTAAACAATTTTTATGAACAAATTCTTTCATTTGGCAAAACTGTGTGTCGAAAACTTTTCTTTTCGGTGGACTCTACTATTTTCATCTGAAGAACAATAATAATACACATTAGAGTTTCATGAAACAACATAAGTGAATTTATTCATGACAGTTGTTTAAAACAATGTCACGTGTTGTTTTATGGAACTATAATGTGTAGTATTCTTGTTCTTTAGGTGAAAATAAAAGATTTTACCGAAAAGAAAAGTTTTCGATACACAGATATGCCGAAGAAAAGAATATGTTTCGAAAAATTGTTTATAACAATGACAAATTTTTTCCGTGGAACTCTATTGTGTAATATTCTTGTTCTCCAGATGATAAAAATGATTCCACAGAAAAGAAAAATTCTCGATGCACAGATGTTCCAAATAAGCGAATTTGTTTAAAAATTGTAGAAACTAATAACTATAATTGTTATATCGTGCTTGTCCGCAATTGAAAATTGATCCATCACATTTTTATAACAGAACCTATGTAACTAATGCATTCGAAATCCGAAAACGTAACAGTTAACAGTTATATCCATCAATTTGTTTATAACAATTGACAAAATACAGGATATTCATCTACAGGTTACATTTTTATTCAAAAAAAAGGAACTTCACTAATTTTACACCTTAGTAATGAAATATCGATAAAGCTATGTGAATATCGCCAATCTAACCAATTGCAAATTATAAGCGAAATAACAAATTAATTAATAACTAATTCCAAAAACGTGAACCTCTATATTAAAGTAAGATTCTTCATGAGCATTTAAAAAAAAAGCTTTGATCCGTTGAAAATTGAGGAGTCAGCTGGTTTGTCTCCCAAAAAAGTTCTTTTCCCACCGTGGTACCGCGGCACAGCACGTAGGCTTGGTCAGAATTACCAAATAAAAATATACGTCAATGGCAAGGTTGCAAAAGGTTGCAGCTAATTTTTTCAAATGTGCTAGAAGGGGCTTCAGTCGACTTTTGAAAAGGAAAACGGAAGCGGTCGTTCGCGGTCAAAATTATTCAGCATATTTTTATGAACGACTGCTAGCTAAAAATATAAGATCGTATGATAAAAAGTTTATAATGATTTTTATCAACAGTCGTTTTTTTTCGAGTTTCTTTCCGGTTCATTCAATTACAATAACTGTTGGAAGGATATTCAATCGCTGAAAGTGTTAATCGCTTGACGTTTACATAAATTATACGACTTCTATAACAAACAATTTATTAACGCTTAGAGAGCGTAAAATTTTGCGTCTAGGAAGCGCAACTTTAGAGAGAGCCAAAGAACATTATATTGAGATTCAGACTCTCTTTGCGGCTTTTCCGAGGTCTAAAAATAATAATAAGTGGATGCAATCTGTAGAAAACCATTTAAAAAAAATTATTTTTTTCGACTTTTGACTACTTTTTAGGCATTTGGAACCACTGTGCAGCTTCCTGTTTGTGAGAATACGTCGTTCTCGCGTGAATAGGGCAATTGGATAGTATGTGCTCATAGAGTGTTCCGTCGCAACACAAATTTGTCTAAAACCAATATAGTTCCTAAAACGCTAGATCACAGATTCTTGTCCGGCCGAAGCCGGCAGGGAGGGGATAGAGTAGAGACCGAGTGATAGGGATGTCCGGAGTTGGTCAATCGAACCTCACTTCGATGTTGTACAGCGTATCATCCATTCGTTCCGCGTAGAGCTCTCGCGTGATCCTCGAATTCTCAAAGAATTCACCGTCGCCCGGAAGGGTTGAATTCTTATCTCGTGTGCCAACTAAGGCTAAATCATACCAAAACAATTCAAAGAGAATCCAATCGAACAAAACCAAAAATTAAACCAAATCCGAAATGCATGTTGGGGGCGACGCCAACTCCGGGTTGAATTTCGTTTCGTGTAGTCGATGAATCTTGTTCCCCGTGTATTCGTTGTGTTTCTCAAGTCTTCAAATAGAAGGGTTTTTTGCCGAAAGGCTCTTTTTCCCTTAAATGGGTCTTTTTATTCAATCATTCCCTTGAATCATTCTCCAATTAGAAGTGTATATGTGGAAGTGTGAAGTGAGATTGAAAATGTGAAGTGAGATTGAAAAATGGATAATCTTTGAACGAGCTGGACCATAAAATATAAATTCAATTGCCAAACCATCTACGGTAAGGCAATACTCTCAAAATATTCATTGGTGCCTCCTGTGAGGTGTTCATTCGCCTCATCCAGAAAGTTCGGTTGGCGTCGCTCGCGCGCGAGTTTCGACAAGTCTCGACATGTCTCAACACATCAACGGCCATCTTCCTTAGAACAAAAGGATCACGTTATCTTCGAGAATCTTCTCAACCACGTTTTTCGCCATCGCTCTCAAAAAAGGATCCTCATCACCCAGTGGCTGCAGCATCAGGATTCATCGAAAGGGTTTAGTTCAAGATAAGTAATTTTTCATTTTCCTCAGTGGATTTTGTGTTTTTTGCTTCTTTATCTCTGATCATTCGATGAATTCAGCATAATCGCGAGTGTGTTCAGTGACAGTTCTCGATTTTAGGTTCGAAACAGGGATCGTCGTTTTCATTTTGTTTTTTTTTTTACCAGGCCTACAAGAGTAAATCCAATCAATGCTAAATTACGCTTAAACAGCCTGAACGGATATTTCAAAGATTATGTGAAATATAACGACGAGCTAACCTCTATGAAACCCAATCATCCTCATCTCGATGAATTTGCAGAATTCGAATCAAATTATTTTGAGGTCGCGACAATAGTGACACAATTACAAAACGAAATACCACTCGCTAGTTCAACTTTAAATAGTATTAACATAACCTTTACTGAAAGACAGGCGCGACCAAAATTACCGGAAATTAAACTTCCAGTTCTCGACGGTAACCATGAAAAATGGATTTCTTGGAAGCATAGTTTCGTCGCGTTAGTTCACGCTCGTGAAGATATTAGCGATTATGTGAAACACACACAACTGACAAGTGCGCTTTGTGGAATAGCTTCAAACAAAATCAGTTCTTTTCCTCAGAGCGAATAGAATTATACAAAGGCGTGGCAAACGTTATGTGAGGCTTACGATCAGAAAAGGATGATCGTGACTGAGCATTTAGATGCGATTCTCAATCTTCCGGTTCTGGTTGAAGCAACCTCGAATGACCTTGCCTTATTAGTCGATGAATCTCGTCAGCATTTGAGTATGTTGGAAGAGGGTAAAAGTCAATCGTTTGAACAAATGGTTATCCGAATCAAAGAAAGATGTTTGCCGCCGGGTATTTTATCTAAGTGGCAAGATCAATTGAATAGGAATCGACTTCCAATTTTAAATCAACTTTACGAATTCATTCAATCAACCGAGTTCAAACTTTGTTCGTTAGGAAGAGCTGCTTCAAGCGGTCGCAATAACTCAGGTAGAAAAAGAGTAAGTGAAAAATCCAATCATGCTTCTAACAAGGTCGTAAAGTTTGAAGCTCGTTCTCTTGTGACTTCAGTCTCCAAACCTTCAAAATTCGCTTGTCTCAAATGTAAAGATGAACATCATCTTTTTAGATGCCCGGAATTTAACGGACTTGAAGTTTCGGAACGCTGGAATTTTGTAAGAATGCACAAATTGTGCAGAAATTGTTTATATGTACATCCCTTCCCGTGCAAAAATAGGAAACGTTGTAAGAAATGCGATAGAAGAAAAAGCTGGGGCTTCCACTTCCGCCAATCCACAAGCATGACTAGACTATCACACTTACGCCTCGAACGCATTCCCATCAGATTCACAATTAATGACCACGGCCATTCTGAAAGTTCAAAATAATCTAGGAAATTGTTTTATCGCTCGTGCATTGCTAGATTCATGTTCTACTGTCAATTTGATAACAGAGAACTTTGCAAAATTACTAAACTTACCCTAACGTTCCTCAATTTCACGTGCCTAGACCAGTCGACATACTATTAGCATCAGGTACAGCGTTATCAGTCTTATCTGTGGGTCAAATTAAACTCGAACTTCAAGAATCTCACATTATTTTGCAAAAAACTACTTTAGGTTGGATTGTGGCAGGAGGGTCAGACATTCCTTTTAAATCTGCTAGGGCTTCTTGCAATGTTGTCAAATTAGATAAATTACTTGAACGTTTTTGGGCAATAGAAGATTTCGATCATGAACCTTTGAAGTCTTGTGACGATATCGCTAGCGAACAACATTATGTAGATCACACTCAACGGGATGAGAGGGGTAGATACATCGTGCGACTCCCTTTTCGAGACAGTAAATTCAAATTAGGTGAGTCTAGAGGTGCAGCGTTAAAACGTTTCTATGCACTTGGAAGAAAGTTCGAATCTACCCCAAATCAAATCGAAATATTCCGAGGTAATGGAGGAATGCATTACAGTAAATCATATGACTTTATGTGACGATAGGGACGAAGGATGTTATCTTCCGCATCATGCGGTGATTAAAACATCTAGCGAAACTACGAAAGTTAGGGTAGTGTTTGATGCATCCTCCAAAACTTCGACGGGCATTTCACTCAACGAGGTTTTTCTAGGGGGTCCTACTATTCAGAATACAATTTTCGAACAAACTTCAAGATTTCGTACACACACTTATGTTATTACTGCTGACATCGAGAAGATGTACAGACAGGTCTCAGTCCATCCAGATGATAGGAAGTTTCAGAAAATTCTGTGGTACTATCAGAACAAAATCAGAACATTTCAATTGAACACTGTGACTTTTGGAACTACATGTGCACCTTTTCTCGCAATTCGAACATTACATCAGCTCGCTCTCGATGAAGGAAGGGACTTCCCACGTGCTAGTAAACTTCTAGTACGAGATTTTTATGTAGATGACTTTGTGTCTGGAGCGAATTCAGTCGAAGAAATTTTAAGCATTCGTGACGAGATGATTGAATTACTTGGTCGTGGTGGATTTATTATTAGGCAATGGGCTTCAAATCATGCTTCTGCTCTAGATAACATCGAGAAAAAGATTTTCAATTTAGATCGCATCATCGAAGAATATCCTATTCAGAAAACTCTCGGAATCATTTAGGATTCTCAACATGACGTTCTCACTTACACAGTGAGAGCTATTAATGCTCAAGAATCATCTACCAAAAGAAAATTTTTATCTGAAATCTCGAAAATCTTCGATCCACTTGGTTGCTTAGGCCCTGTCATTCTCTATGCCAAGATTTTGATGCAAGACTGCTGGAAATCAAAAATCACTTGGGACGAGTCGCTGCCTCAAGACATCCATACCAAATGGAGGTCATTAGCTGAACAACTTCCAATGTTACAAAGGGTTTCATTTCTTAGAAAGGTATTGTGTGTGGACAGTTACAATCAGACTTTATCGAAAATTCACTTTGAAATACAGGTCCTAGTTGGTTAGCTTATCCTGAGGAAGAATGACCTGAGTCAGTCGAATCATTACCAGTTGAAGTACCCAGTTTGAAAAAAGGGATTTGTTTGTTGAACCTCGGAACTTGTGAACATATTTATTCTCGCGTTTCATCATGGGAGAAACTCACTCGAGTTGTTGCTTACTGTCTACGCTGGAGAAATCTTAAGGGTGATAGGAATCGTCCACTTACATGTCAGGAAATTACAGAAGCTGAATGTCGATTAGTAGCATTGATAAAACACGACAGATTTTCAAAGCAAATCAAACTTCTCGCCTCTGCACGAGAATCGACTCCTACTGCGACCACAGTCGCGCATCAAAAAGCTACTTAATTCGATGAGCTAAATCCTTTCCTTGACGAACGCAATCTTATTCGGGTAGGAGGTCGTCTAAAAAAGGCAGATCTAATCTACAATCAAAAACATCCATTGCTTTTACCCAGTAAACATCCAATCACTGATCTTATCATTCGCGAATGTCATGAGTCTAACCTGCATGCTGGCATTAAGTCCACGTTGTATGCTCTTAGAGCAAGATTCTGGATTTTAAACGGAAAAAATCAAATTAGGAAAATTGTTCACCAATGTATCGAATGTATTCGACAACGACCAAAAACAATGCATGCACAGATGGCAGTTTTGCCTGAAGTTAGGGTCACAGAAGATCCAGGTTTCAGGCGTACAGGGGTTGATTACTTTGGTGCTATTCTTGTTAAGAAAAGAAGTTTCGAAATAAGAGTTTCATAAAAACGTATGGTTGTGTCTTTGTCTGTAAAGTATCTAAGGCTGTACATATCGAACTTGCAACAGATCTTTCAACAGAGGGGTTTTTAACAGCGTTTCGTAGATTTATTAGCCGAAGAGGGATACCAGAACACACGTACTCAGACAATGGTACAAACTTCGTAGGAGCGAATAAGGAACTTCGTGAAATCTATGACTTATTCGAAACGGACGAATTCAAACAAGCGATAGGAAATTTTGCGTTATCCATCACTAAAGCTCGACAGGACTTCTGGAATAAATGGTATAAGGAATACCTTATTGAATTACAAACTCGCCAAAAATGGCATCAATCGACTGCAGAATTGAAGGTTGGCTCTGTAGTCATCGTCATGGAAGACAATCTTGGATGCGCAAGATGGCCACTGGGTGTGATCATCGAGGTACATCCATGGAGCGACGGTATCGACAGAGTGGCTCCAGTAAAAACTTCCAACGGCGCTTACAAACGCAACATAACTCGACTGTGCTTATTACCTGCGGCGCAATAAGCTGAAAACTCGTCAAACTAGTTAAAGGGTTGAATTCTGTTCAATCTTGTATGTAAATATCTACGTTGGTACCGAAATAGAATAAGTTTGTTTACCTCGTTACGTTAGAGACACCGTTTCGTTTGTCGTTTTAAGCGTTTTTCAAATTTGATGAGAATTCTAATCAACGAAGAGTAAGTCACTCCAGAGGAAACTTACTCTCTGTGATGTTGTTAACAAAACAACCCCGGGTAAATCGACGAGCCGCTCCAGTTGGTTCAGGGTTAAGTTCTCGGCCGGTTGGTGCGACTCTTCGGTTTACCAAGCTTTAGTCTGTAGTTTCAATTATTTATTGTTCAGTGCATTATCGTTATATTATTTATCATTCATTGGTGATAGTAGTTATAGGGCTAAACATGCATAAGCGTGCGTTCGTTCTAGCTATGTCTAACTCTGCTCTATCCGTTGAATCTAATTCAACCAATTTCGCAGCTTTTGCCGGGAGTATGTTCCGTCGCAACACAAATTTGTCTAAAACCAATATGGTTCCTAAATCGCTAGATCACAGATTCTTGTCCGGCCGAAGCCGTCAGGGAGGGGATAGAGTAGAGACCGAGTGATAGGGACGTCCAGATTTGGTCAATCGAACCTCACTTCGATCTTGTACATGGTATCATCCATTCGTTCCGCGTACAGCTCTCGCGTGATCCTCGAATTCTCCAAGAATTCACCGTCGCCCGAAAGGGTTGAATTCCAATCTCGAGTGCCAACTAAGGCTAAATCATACCAAAACGATTCGAAGAGAATCCAATCGATCAAAACCAAAAATCGAACCAAATCCAAAATGCATGTTGGGGGCGACGCCAACTCCGGGTTGAATTTCGTTTCGTGTAGTCGATAAATCTTGTTCCCCGTGTATTCGTTGTGTTTGTCAAGTCTTCAAATAGAAGGGTTTTTTGCCGAAAGGCTTTTTTCTCTCAAATGGGTCTTTTTATTCAATCATTCCCTTGAATCATTCATTAATTGAAAAAGTATATGTGGAAGTGTGAAGTGAGATTGAAAGTTTGAAGTGAAATTGAAAAATCGACAATCTTTAAACGAGCTGTAACATAAAATATAAATTCAATTGCCAAACCACCTACGGTAAGGCAATACTCTCAAAATATTCGTGGAGTTTAGGACACGCCCTGCACTCATACCTGGAAACCTCTTGACGTAATATGCTTCTACGGTATGATAAGGTGGAAATCACACGTTCTTCAAGCGCGAAAATAAAACGCTTGTTTCTGAATTGAGTTCAGGTGATCTGAGAAAAGCAAACGTTGACTCATGTGACAAGGACTGATGTTTTACAATTTTGTAAAAGTTTCCGTGCATCACCTACACGGAAAGGGTCTCCCACCACTGACCAATGTCCGTCACATCGAGAATTGATGTGCGACCGAAAAAAATTGAAA
>WSXT02024505.1:0-13987 GCA_011762715.2 Neuroterus valhalla | reverse complement strand
TCGATTCCCGCCTCGCACTCTGGAAGAGCTTCGGCGGGCCACGGAGAGTCGTGAGCCCGGTACCTCTAGAGTCTTTAGGTTCTCCAAGTATTAGGTAGCTGTTGCTCTTGGTGGTCCGGAACCCACCGTAAACTGTAGGTCCCCCTCACCCTAAGTTAGTGGTGAGGTGTGCAAAGGAATAGAGAGAAGGTTATACCGAGACTCTCAAAACCCGTTACAGGGAGAGAGTATAAACAAATATTCCAGACAAGATATAAAACATAAAATTGTTCAGAATTGTAAATCTCCTTCAAAATGTGATGGTTGTCATTTTAAAACTCTGATCATCGATGAAAATCATAACATAACCTCAAATTTCCTAGAAATTTTTCATCTTCCTCCAAATCTCATATATATATTTTCCCTAAAATCTGCTAGCTTGAATCATAAATAAGCAACAAGTTCAAATCCTTCTTAAAATTCAATAATCACTATGAATCGCCAATTAGAAATATTCCTTAATTTTTTCAATCTTCTTTTGAATTTAATTTCTTGAATTATAAATACCAAAACACAACAAAATACACTGAAATAATGTGAAATTGTTGAAAGATTATCGATATTGTTTATATTCTGATGGTTTCTGTTCGAAAATACCAATTTCCGAAATAAAATTATAATAACCTAATATGAAATTGTAAAAAAAATTTTAAATCTTGAAAACTCGAATATTTAAAAAAATGAAAATTCCAATTTTTGGCGATAAATACTCAAATTGTTCAAGCTTGTAAATTTTACCATTTTTAACAGAAATGATTCGTTTCAAATCTAACGGTTCTTGTTTAAAACGACCGACTGTTTGAAAGTAAGAACCTCTGAAATTTATTAATTTTTCAAAAATAATGTGAAGTTCTAGTTTGAAAACTCTAACAAAATCGGGGAATATTACTTGTTGACAATTTTTGAATCGTTGAAAAACGTCAAACGCTGAATATAATTCAAAATCGTAAAAAATGGATGATATTGATGATATTTTTTTTTATGTTAAATTTTTATGAAGAAAAGTAACGTGACCTCAAATTTTAGAAACTCGAAGCCTCATTCCGAACATCATGACTTTATGTTAAATTTCTCTCTAGAATTATTGATTTCCAGCTAACGATCAAATGGTTTTCAATTCACATGAGGTTTTTCTTTTTTTTTCTCAAAGAAAGGGTCTATCCGTAGATTTTTTAAATAATAATAATAAAAAAACTCCGGATCTAACACATAAAACAACTCCAAGTAATAAAAAGCCAATCAGGTTTCCAACAACAATGAGTGATATATTTTTGATAATTTCATTTCATTATTTTATTGAATAGTACTTTCTCCGTCTCCATTATCTTCAATCTGGAAAATATTCAAAATAGTTATTTTGGATATGGTCAATTTTTTAGAGAGGCACTTTAAAGGACCTTCTTTCTTTGAAAAGTTGGATTTTAACCGAAATTTGTAAAAATGAGTTTGCTTTCGTTGAGAGAAGGAGATTTTGAGTTATTACAGCAAAGTATTATTTTTGAAAAGAACCGAGAATCTCTACATCGATACAGACCCTATTGACCCTATTGTGCCCAGTGTTCAGGCGACCTATGAAAACACTCCATTTGTTGTAACAGCCGCCCCTGAGTATGTCTATGTTTCAGATTGTTCGTCAGCTATTGTGAGAAAAACCCGTGAAATAATATCCTGAATATTAATCTCAAAATTCCAGAATTTTCAGTTGTTCTCCGAGCAATACAATTGTCACGTTTGAAGATTATTTTCCTTCAAGATTTTTTAGGTTGGATTTTTGATTTTGAATAGTGGCTATCCAAAGTTAAAAAAAATTTGAGACTTTTCATCAGCTTCTTGGTCAAAAATGATATTTTTCATGTGTAAATGAATCACCAACCGAAAAAAAACTAATTGTTTAACAGAATAGTTGCGTTTTCTGAATAAAAAGTCAAACTTCTTGAAAAAGACTCAGCTCCTACAACCAAAAAAATAAGTTTTAAACAAAGAGTCCATTTTCAAAGAAGAAGGATGATTTAACAACCACATGGCTGAATTTGCAATCAACTGAATTGATTTTCAACCAACGAAGATGAACCTCCTACCAAATATTTCAATTTTCAAACAAAATGATACACCTGCAACGTGTAGTAATTTCTTGCAAATATCTATTTTAATTAAAACTTCGATTGCTCTGTTAAAATTTGTTTTATTTTGGTTGGGGATTGAACTATTCTGTTGGAAATTCGTGTCCTTTGTGGAACATTCAACTATTGGGTTAGAAAACTGAACAACTTGATTGGAAATTAACTTCGTTTGTTAAAAATAAACTGAAAATCTTTCTCAATCAAAAATCCTTTCGTCGTAGGTTACATTGCCTCTTTTCAGATTGATAAGTCATCTCTTATGGAATAAATTTCTCCCAATCATCTTTTTTATCAGAAAATTTGACTGTTTGGTTGGGAAATTCTTTCTTCTCGTTGAGTGTTCAACTATTCTGTTAGAAATTCGTTTTTTTGGTTGGAACATTCAACTATCGGGTTAGAAAACTGAACAACTTGGTTGAAAATTAACTTCGTTTTTAAAAAATAAACTTAAAATCTTTTCCAGTCAAAAATCCTTTCGTCATAGGTTAAATTTCCTCTTTTTAGTTTAATCAATCAACTTGTATGGTAGATATTTCTTCTGATCATCTTTTTTATTAAAAAATTTGACTGTTTGGTTGAAAAATTCTTTGTTCTGGTTGGGTGTTCAACTATTCTGTTTGAAATTCGTTTTTTTTTTTGGTTCGAACATTCAACAATTGGGTTAGAAAAATGAACAATTTTGTTGGAAATCAACTTCGTTTGTTAAATATCAACTGAAAATCTTTCTCATTCAGAAATCTTTTCGTCGTAGGTTAAATTTCCTCTTTTTGGTTTGATAAAACATCTCTTATGGTAGATATTTCTTCTTATCATCTTTTCAATTGAAAATTTGACTGTTTGGTTGAAAAATTCTGGGTTCTTGCTGAGTATTCAAATATTTTGTTAGAAATTCGTTTTTTGTTTGTTTGAACATTCAACTATTGAGTTAGAAAACTGAACAACTTAATTGGAAATTAACTTCGTTTGTTCAATATCAACTGAAAATCTGTCTCATCCAGAAATCCTTTCGTCGTAGGTTAAACTTCCTCTTTTTGGTTTGATAAAACATCTCTTATGGAAGAAACTTCTTCTAATCATCTTTTCATCAAAAATATGACTGTTCGGTTGAAAAATTCTTTGTTTTGTTTGAGGGTTCACTTGTTCGGATAGAAATTTGTTTTGTTGGTTGGCACATTCATCTTTTGGGTTGGAAAAGTGAACAATTTGGTTGAAAATTAACTTCGTTTGTTGAATATCAACTGGAAATCTTTCTCAGTCAAAAATCATTTCGCCGTAGGGTAAATTTCCTCTTTTTGGTTTGATAAAACATCACATATGGTAGAAATTTCTTCTAATCATCTTTTCAATTGAAAATTTGACTGTTTGGTTGAAAAATTCTTGGTTATTGTTGAGTATGTAACTATTCTGTAAGAAATTTGTTTTTTTTTCTTTTGGTTGGAACATTCAAATATTGGGTTTGAAAACTAAACAACTGAGTTTGAAATTACCTTTGTTTGTTAAATATCAACTGAAAATCTTTCCCAGTTAAAAATCCTTCCGTCTTAGGTTACATTTCCTCTTTTTAGTTTCATAAGTCATCTCTCGTGGTAGATATTTCTTCTAATCATCTTCTTAATTCAAAACTTTGACTATTTGGTTGGAAAATTCTTTTTTCTGGTTGAGTGTTCAACTATTATGTTAGAAATATGTTTTCTTGTTTGAACATTCAACTATTGGGTTAGAAAACTGGCCAACTTGATTGGAAATCAACTTCGTTTGTTAAATATCAACTGAAAATCTTTCTCATTCAGAAATCTTTTCGTCGTAGATTAAATTTCCTCTTTTTGGTTTTATAAAACATCTCTTATGGTAGATATTTCTTCTTATCATCTTTTCAATTGAAAATTTGACTGTTTGGTTGAAAAATTCTTGGTTCTTGTTGAGTATTCAACTATTTTTTTAATAATTCGTTTTTTTTTTGTTTGAACATTCAACTATTGAGTTAGAAAACTGAACAACTTGATTGGAAATCAACTTCGTTTGTTAAATATCAACTGAAAATCTTTCTCATTCAGAAATCCTTTCGCCGTAGGTTAAATTTCCTCTTTTTGGTTTGATAAAACATCTCCTATGAAAGAAATTTCTTCTAATCATCTTTTTATCAAAAATATGACTGTTTGGTTGAAGAATTCTTTGTTTTGTTTGAGTGTTCAACTATTCGGATAGAAATTCGTTTTTTCGGTTGGCACATTCATCTATTGGGTTAGAAAACTGAATAATTTGGATGAAAATTAACTTCGTTTGTTAAATATCAACTACAAATTTTTCTCAGTCAAAAATCCTTTCGTCGTAGGTTACATTTCCTCTTTTTGGTTTAATAAGTCATCTCTCATTGTAGATATTTCTTCTAATCATCTCTTTAATTCAAAACTTTGACTATTTGGTTGGAAAATTCTTTGTTCTGGTTGAGTGTTCAACAATTCTGTTAGAAATTCGTTTTCTGGATTGAACATCCAACTACTGGGTTGGAAAACTGGCCAACTTGGTTTGAAATTACTTCGTTTGTTAACTATCAACTGAAAAATCTTTCCCAGTAAAAAATCCTTTCGCCATAGGGTAAATTTCCTCTTTTTGGTTTCATAAGTCATCTCTCATTCTAGACATTTCTTCTAATCATCTTTTTATTCAAAACTTTGACTATTTGGTTGGAAAATTCTTTTTTCTGGTTGAGTGTTCAACTATTATGTTAGAAATTCATTTTTTGGTTTGAACATTCAACTAATGGGTTGGAAAAATGAACAACTTGGTTGGAAATTAATTTCGTTTGTTCAAAATAAACTGAAAATCTTCCTCAGTCAAAAATCCTTTTTTCGTAGATTACATTTCCTCTTTTTAGTTTGATCAGTCATCTATTATGGTAGATATTTCTTCTAATCATATTTTTCATTAAAAAATTTGACTGTTTGGTTGAAGAATTCTTTGTTTTGTTTGAGTGTTCAACTATTCGGATAGAAATTCGTTTTTTCGGTTGGCACATTCATCTATTGGGTTAGAAAACTGAATAATTTGGATGAAAATTAACTTCGTTTGTTAAATATCAACTACAAATTTTTCTCAGTCAAAAATCCTTTCGTCGTAGGTTACATTTCCTCTTTTTGGTTTAATAAGTCATCTCTCATTGTAGATATTTCTTCTAATCATCTCTTTAATTCAAAACTTTGACTATTTGGTTGGAAAATTCTTTGTTCTGGTTGAGTGTTCAACAATTCTGTTAGAAATTCGTTTTCTGGATTGAACATCCAACTACTGGGTTGGAAAACTGGCCAACTTGGTTTGAAATTACTTCGTTTGTTAACTATCAACTGAAAAATCTTTCCCAGTAAAAAATCCTTTCGCCATAGGGTAAATTTCCTCTTTTTGGTTTCATAAGTCATCTCTCATTCTAGACATTTCTTCTAATCATCTTTTTATTCAAAACTTTGACTATTTGGTTGGAAAATTCTTTTTTCTGGTTGAGTGTTCAACTATTATGTTAGAAATTCATTTTTTGGTTTGAACATTCAACTAATGGGTTGGAAAAATGAACAACTTGGTTGGAAATTAATTTCGTTTGTTCAAAATAAACTGAAAATCTTCCTCAGTCAAAAATCCTTTTTTCGTAGATTACATTTCCTCTTTTTAGTTTGATCAGTCATCTATTATGGTAGATATTTCTTCTAATCATATTTTTCCTTAAAAAATTTGACTGTTTGGTTAAGAAATTCTTTGTTCTGGTTGACTATTCAACTATTCTATTAGAAATTCTTTTTTTGGTTGGAACATTCAACTATTGGGTTAGAAAACTGAATAACTTGGTTGAAAATTAATTTCGTTTGTTAAAAATAAACTGAAAGTCTTCCTCAGTCAAAAACTCTTTTGTCGTAGGTTACATTCCCTCTTTTTGGTTTAATAAGTCGTTTCTTATGGTAGATATTTCTCCTAATCATATTTTTCTTTCAAAAAATTGACTGTTTGGTTGAAAATTTTTCTGTTCTGGTTTAGTCTCCATCTATTCTGTTAGAAATTCGTTTTTTTGGTTGGAACATTCAACTATTGGGTTAGAAAACTGAAGAACTTGGCTGGAAATTAACTTCGTTTGTTCATGGTTACACTGAAATTCTTTCTCAGTAGTAAAATATCCAAAATGTAGTCGAATATTCTAAGAGAAGACAAACATTTTGGAAGACATATAAATATACAACAAAGAAATTTAAATTTTTTAATTCTTTAATGAAAAACATTAACTTTCAACACGGAGTGAAAAAAAAACTTTTCTTCGAATAGAAAAGTTTACAGTCCAAAACTACGGATAGTGAGACTTTTCAATCAGGAACACTTGACCTTCAACCATAAAGATGAATTTTCTCCCAAATATTTACTTTCCTACAAAGAGATGAATTTTCAACACAAAAAAGTCTTTTCCAAGAAAATTTAATTTTTGGTCCGAAAGGACAGACTTCCCATTCAGAAAAACGAATGTTGAAGAAGACTGTAGAATTGCCGATCAAAAAAGGTAATGTTCCAAAAAAACAGTTGAAATTGTCGAATTAGTAGCTGATAGTAGTATTCTGTGTTGATGATCTATAATTGTTGGTGACATTATCTGAAGACAATGTCGTGTATGGATAATGATTGATAATGATAAGATCCATGGTTGAGTTATGACATTCTCTAAAGATGATTTCACGCGTTGATGATAACAATGTGTGAAGGGACGTGTGGATCTCTTAGTAGGCGAAAATTTCAAGACATACAGATTATGCGTCAAGAGACGTTTCTGATAAGTTATAGGACGTATTTGGAACGTTGCACATTTTCGGAACGTTATTCCGACTGACTAGGACGTTTTTAGAACGTTCCAAAATCGTTTGCTGCTGTTCGTCCTCACCGAGATATGATACATGATCATAACGATGAAGCACCACTGTAAGAATTGTGATATATCTTCATCCATTCTCCCAACATGAGCATATCATCTCAGCAAATTTCTTTCACTCTTTTCAAAAAATATTTCTTCTACACCGCATTCTCTGTGAACCCATTCACTGCCTACTATGTCTATTAGCATTTTACAGCACATATTCTGCAGGAATCGCATGCCAATCGTGTTTACTTTACTCCTATCATTTTCTTGATACGCCATACAGCACAGAGGGTGTAAGCACAGAATGAGTTTCAACTTTGGATGTCAGGTAGTGACCACTTAAAACGATTCCAGGTGAAGCGAATGGAAAGCGAAAAATAGAACTGAACTTGAATCGATGGGGAAAGGTTCGAGGACGAAAGTAACTAAGTTGTTGACGGTGGTATCTTGGAGGACGTATCTCGAATACGTCATCGATACTATCGAGCAGCTGTCGCGTGGCATGCCGGCGATCCGCAACAATAGTCATTGGCGGCTGATCACAAAAGGGATAGGATCCCTTATCCCTATCCTACAGGGCTTGATCATTGACTATAATAGACACTGAAAGGGGTCCATGTTCAAGCAGCACGCAGTGATAACATTCAGGGAATGTAATGTCATATATAAACCAACAAACTGTAAGGGTCATAAACACAATTTTTGATAATAAACATCATTCTGTTAACACACCGGTTTAAGGAAAAATGTTCCTACGCCTCAAACTATTCTACTATATGTATGTTGAGTTTGGAAGTTTAACAGAATAGTTGAATATCGAAACGAAACAAAAATTTTACTTTCCAACGATTTAATTTTCTGAATATCCTTAATATACCACAGAGAATATGATAAATATTACATTTCATTAGACTACACAGCCCTGAATGTTCTCACAACTCCTATCCTTTTCTTCATACGTCCAGGTGTCGCTACCGCCCAAGTGGAATAATGTGCTCGTTCCAAATCTGCTTTCAGAAGGTGATGGTCCGCAGTTTGTTCCAAGAAGGTTACCGTTCTGAATATGCTCGGGGCAGGTGTTGGTTCGAAATTTATTTCAAGAAGGTGTTGGTTCAAGATATGCTCGGAAAATGTGTGGTTCCTTCTTCGGAAAAGGTTCTGTTTTTTGTTTGAAAAGGCATTCGTTTGCCGAAGAATTTTATTGTGAGGAGTTTGTAGGGTTACAACTAAAGCAGGAGATCCAACTTTTATAGAGGAAAGTTTCCATTTTTCATCTAAGCTTCAAATTCATACTACTATCATCATTTAACACTGAACTAATACAGCACCACTTTTTATAATGATTCTGAATGAACTCTTTTTTTGAACCAGCTAAGAACAAAAACCTTCTCCGAGCAGAATTGGAACGAACACCTCCTTAAAACAAACTTCGAACCAACACCTTCTCTGAGTCAATTTGGGAAGAATACCTTTTTTGAACAAACTTTGAAACGTCACCTTCTCCAAACAGATTTGGAACGGACATCTTCTCGGAACAAACTACGAAGTAACACCTTCTCCGAGCGGAAATGGAACCAATACCTTCTCGAAACAAACTAAGAAACAACATCTTCTACAAATAGAACCGGAACGAATACCTTCTTGCAACGAACTTCGAAGTAACACCTGATTCAAGCAGATTCGAAAACAATACCTTCTTGAAACAGACTTCAAACATACATCTTCTACTAACAGAATCGTAAAGAACACCTCCTTGAAACGAACTTCGAACCAACATCTTCTCTGAGCAGATTTGGGACGAACACCTTCTCGGAACAAACTACAAAGTAACACCTTATCCGAGCAGATTCGAAAGCAGCACCTTCTTGAAACAAAATTCGCACGAACACCTTCTCCAAACAGATTTGGGACGAACATCTTCTCGGAACACTTTCTCCGAGCAGAACCGGAAGCAATACCTTCTTGAAACAAGCTTCAAACCAACATATCCTACAAACAGAATCGCAAAGAACACCTTCTTGAAACGAACTTCGAACCAACATCTTCTCTGAGCAGATTTGGGACGAACACCTTCTCGGAACACCTTCTCCAAGCAGAATCGGAAACAATATCTTATAAAACCCAACTTTAAACCAACATCTTCCTCGAACACAATCGGAAAGAACACCTTCTTGAAACGAACTTTGAACCAACACCTTCTCTGAGCAGGTTTGGGACGAATACCTTCTCGGAACAGGCTACGAAGTGACACATCGGAGCAGAATCAGGAACAATACCTTCTTGAAAGAAACTTCAAACGAACATCTTCTACGAACAGAATCGCTAAGAATACCGTCTTTGAACAAATTTCGAACAAACACCTTCTCCAAACAAATTTGGGGCGAACACCTTCTCGGAACACCTTCTCCGAGTAGAATCGGAAACAATGCCTTCTTGAAATAAACTTTGAAATAACGTTTTCTACGAAAAGAACCGGGACGAATACCTTCTTGCAACGAACTCCGAAGTAACACCTTATTCGAGCAGATTCGAAAACAATACCTTCTTGAAACAAACTTCAAACATACATCTTCTATGAACAGAATCGTAAAGAACACCTTCTTGAAACGATTTTCGAACCAACATCTTCTCTGAGCAGATTTGGGACGAACACCTTCTCGGAACAAACTACAAAGTAATAAATCCGAGCAGAATCGGTAAGAATAACTTCTTGGAACGAACTTTGAACCAACAACTTCCCCAAACACATTTGGGACGAACACCTCCTCACAACACCTTCTCCGAGCAGAATCAGGAACAAAATCTTCTTGAAACAAACCTAAAATCAACATTTCCTACGAACAGAATCGGAAAGAACACCTTCTTGAAACAATACCTTTTTGAAGCAAACTTCGAACGAACATCTTCTAGGAACAGAATTAAAGAATATCTTCTTGAAACGAACTTCGAACAAACACCTTCTCTGAACAGATTTGGAACGAACGACTTCTCGGAAGAAACTACGAAGTAACACCTCCTCCGAGCAGAATCAGAAATAATACCTTCTTGGAACAAACTTCGAACGAACATCTCCTACGAACAGAATCGGGAAGAACTACTTCTTGAAAAGAACTTGGAACAAACACCTTCTCTGAGCAGAGTTAGAACGAACACGTTCTCGGAAGAAACTACGAAGTAACACCTCCGAGCAGGATCAAAAACAATACTTCCTTGAAACAAATTCCTAACGAACATCTTCTACAAACAGAATCGGGGAGAACACCTTCTTGAATAGAACTTTGAACTAACACCTTCTCTTAGCAGATTTGGAACGAACATCTTGTCGGAAGAAACTGAGGAGTAACACCTCCTCCGAGCAGAATCAAAAGTAATACCTTCTTCAAACAAACTTCGAATGAACATCTTCTACGAGCAGAATCGGAGAAAAACACCTTCTTGGAAAGAACTTCGAACAAACTTCTTCTCTGAGCAGATTTGAAACGAACACCTCCTCGGAAGAAACTACGAAGTATCATCTCCTCCGAGCAGAATCAAAAGCAATACCTTCTTGAAACAAACTTCGAACCAACATCTTTTACGAACAGAATCGGAAAGAACACCTTCTTGAAACAATACCTTTTCGAAACAAACTTTGAACCAACCTCTTCTAGGAACAGAATAAAAGAATATCCTCTTGACACGAAATTCGAACAAACACCTTCTCTGAACAAATTTGGGACGAACACCTTCTCGGAACAAACTACGAAGTAACACCAACTCCGAACAGAATCAGAAACAATACCTCCTTTAAACAAACTTCGAACCAACATCTTCTATGGACAGAATCGGGAAGAACACCTTCTTTAAACAATCTCTTTTCGAAACAAACTTCGAACCAACATCTTCTGCGAACAGAATCGGGACGAACACCTTCTTGAAACAAACTACGAATCAACACCTTCTGCAAACAGATTCGGAACAAAGACCTTGATCGACTCAGGGGTCGATTTCACAATTCCAGCTTTATTTGTTAAATTTTCACTTCGAGTGATAGTTCGTACACTGCTGATAACCTTTCGCCCCTCGTTTATACGTCTGTAAATTTCTGCGTCTACCTTCCCGTCAGCACTAGATGAACTTCCTGGATATATGAAATGATCAATTTTTTGGAAAAATCCTTTCTTTGTCTACTATTCGCATACTGTTTTTTCCTCACTTCTTTCGTTGATCTTTATATCAATGATGATATTCTTCTGCTGATCCGCCTCTGCAAATCATTACCTGGTTCTGCTCTAATCATCCTATCATCTGCAAACGCAAGTCCACGCACTTTCACTCTCCCAAGATCAACAACTTCTTCGTAAAAGAGAGCCATCCTCAGGCATTTGTCTATGCATATATTGAACATCCAAGAGGACATAACGCGTCCTTGCCCAACGCTCTGCCTTATATCAAACCAATCACTCAGTTTTCCATTCACTCTCACCAAAAATCAAGCGGAGACATAGGATCTTCATTGCTGGTTAAGAGAATGAATGAGTTAAGAAATGGATGAATGAATTAATGAGCGAATAAATGAATGAATGAATGAATAAATGAATGAATGAATGGATAGAAAATTACCTTATTTTATTGTTTTTGTATTTAATCTTGGCGATTGAAGAGCGTGTTTCGCAGACGGAAGCTCAAGTTTGAAAACCGATTAGGCGTGTATCATGAGGTATCAGAACCGAGGGTTCCTGACAACTGCAGCAACATGAAACTCTACTGACCAGGCTTCAAAGTTATCTTGCTTCATAGTTTACTATGCCGTATATTTACGAACTTTGGCTGAAAACCGATGCACTGGTTTTCATCCCTATAGATGGATTCGAAGACTAATAAACCGCCAAAAGGGGATCATTTTAACCATTACTAACGCTATCCTGTAATGACTACACAATTAAATTTTGGAATGAAAACGTAAATTTAATTTTGAAACGTAATGTTCAAATTGCGAAACACAATTCGGTGCTTGCACCCACTGTGCTGTATGGTAGCGAGATGTGGACGTACCAAGATAAGGATATAAGTAAACTAAACACGGTCGGAATGCAGTTCCTGCGGAATCTATGCGGTAGAGCGCTGAAAGACAAAGTAATGGGGGGAGACCTCAAAGGATGTGATGTAAAAGAGATATTGTCTGACAAGAGTTGAAGAAACTTTTTCAGATGTTAATGATGTTAAGAGAGTGAATGGAGAACGATTTACGAAACAAGTGTAATCAAGTAGGGTGAATGGCAGCTTACATATAGAACAAAAAGGAAATGGTTGAAATCTGGTATAAGACTCTAAAGAGAAAAGGAATAAAAAAGAGATAGAAACTATAGAGCTTGGATGATAAGGATGGATGCAAAGGAAGAAACAGACGTATACAAGGATAGGATGTAATGAAGACAATTGTCCATGAGGAGAAGAGATTCGCCTCAAACGAAAGATTTTGAGAACTGATAGACCCGCGGAAAAAGGTTTTCTCAGTGGATCATCGTAATGTCTTTTCGAAACTCTTAACCTAGAGCAATTGCTAGAGTGATTGATCAGCGACTAGTTATCGGAGCTGTATTTTGGGACAAGTGGGTTGTTTCAATGAACAACTGGGTACTCAGCGATAAAAATTTTGATTACTCGATTCGAATTTGAACTACATACATTGCAAATTTACTTTTTTTTTAAATTCATATTTTTGGGTTGTAGATTCAACTATTTTATCAGGGATGGAATCACTCACCCAAAATTTTAACAATTTATTAGGAGTCAAGCTTTCTTGCTCGGAAAAGTTCAATTTCAATCAAGAATAAAGAATTTTGAATCCAAAAGGATAATTTTCCAACTAACAAAAATGGTTAGTTTTCTAGATGCCAAACAAAATTCAAATTAAATCAAAAACTAAATTTCAACTGGAATAAATGTTAAGCAATGGAGTTGAACTTCTAACCAAGTAATTTTATTTACAGCAAAAAAATATGAATTCTGAACTGGATAAGTTGATTTTTAACAAAATAAAACTTCTGATAGAGTAGAAAATATTGTAAAAAGAATCTGAAAGCTGAAAAGACGAATTATCTACATAACAGTTGAACTTTAAACCCAAAAATATAATTACCCAGCAAGAGAGGTTGACCCCTACTCTATTGTTAGAATTTTGAGTGAATGTTCAATTTCTAATAAAACAGTTAAATTCCTAACCAAAAAATATGAATTTTAAACAAAAAGTTCAATTTACATTAAATGTAGTTCAACTTTAAATCAAGGAATTAAAATCTTAATCGAAGAAGACTCTTTGAATACAAGAAAGTAAGGCCAGATGTCTGAATCAATTTTTTTTCGGAATGTAAAAAATGTTTTCAACAAATAACGCTGAGTACCCAGTTGTTCATTCAAGCAGCCCACTTGTCCGAAAATACAGCTTTGACACAGGTTGTTGATCAACTTCTCTAGCAATCAATCTAGGTGAAGAGTTTCACAAAGCCATTATACACCTAACCATTCAACAAAAATGGAACCAATATTTTATTGTTAAAAACATAAAATGTTGGCAAATCCAGGAAAATATAATTATTCTGGTAAATCTATCTTTTTTGGTTGAAAATCCAACTGTTTTGTTGAAAATTCGTCCCTTTGGATTGATAATTCTTTCTTTTTTTGTTTAAAGATGAACGTTTTTATTGAAAATGTATATTTTTCGTTTGTATATTCAACTGTTTTGTATATAATTCGTCTTTTCGGCTTCAAAATAATTCAGATATTTTCTTCTTGGCTGACGATTCATCTATTCAGTAGAAAATTATTCTTTTCTGTTTGAAAAACCATCTGCTTGCCCACTCAGAAATTGACAGTTGGCCCAACGTTGTCCCAACGTCGGTACACATTTGACCAACGCTTGGTAAACAACGTTGGCTCAAGGTTGGAATGATAACAATAATTTACG
>WSXT02024494.1:0-13987 GCA_011762715.2 Neuroterus valhalla | reverse complement strand
CCAGCGTTCGCATACAACATGATAAAATATCTTCTAGTAGCATATTGTATTTTAATATAAAAATCTCGCCGTGTATAACACCGAATAAAAAATCGATTTCTAGCGTCCGATCTAGCAATAAATTTCGCACTATCTGTGAGGAATATTTACAGAGAATCTACATCATAACTATGAGAATATATTGAAGACATTTGGTTAATAAGGCACAAAAAATCTAATAAGAGTACATAATAAAATAGCAACCAATAAACAAATTCAGAAATGACCGTGGCATTTGAATTTTCGCATTTGGAGATAACACAAATGTCCACGCGGTTCTTATAACGATATAGCAATGTAGTGAGGAAGCTGAAATAAAAAATCTTTATTCTTAGTCCCCTTCGTATGTTAGCGAACAAGTCGCGCGCGGCGAGAACGTGGGCGTCTCGATTTCCCCAGGACCGCCTCCGTTTCCCCTCTAATGGAATTCTAGTGGGGAATGAGGAGACCTGATTGGTTCGGAACCTGTGCGTGAGGGCCGTACTCCGCATTAATTATTCTAAATAAGTCGTGGCCCTGCGGCGACTGATTATAAAGTTTGCAGTCCCATAAATAGAACCCGTTTACAAATCGCACGCTGGAATAATGATATTGCTTCCCTCCTGCTTGGATGTATATTGTATATACTGGAAAGGGGTGAGGGGCGAGAAATCTACTCTGCTGACTTGATCTCCTCATTTCGTCTGCTCTTTGCTAAAAAAGCTAATCAGACCCGAACATTCTTCAGAAACAAATACGGATTGTCTTCTTCTGTACGAAATTATTTTGAGGACCTTACTATTCCTTGAATTCGACCGCCCATTTTGGTACATTTCTTTCTTCACGTGACAAATAATGACTGGCGTCATATTTGTTTACGATAATTAAGTTAGGAGTGTATTATTTAGCGGGTTAAGATTGGGTTCAGATAAAATTGAAAATGAGGAGAATTTTTTGATTCGTGCCCTTATATTAACAGTGTTAGTTAAAATAAATTTTATCCAGCATTTTATAAAATCTTTCTTCCAAATTTGACATCTTCAATTATACATATTTTCTTCGAGAAATGAATGAGTAGGAATGTGCAAAACTTCCAAAATTTATCATACTATTTCAACTTTTCTTTGAATATTTCAAAATTTTTTAGTAATCAACTTATGTTCTGGTAGAAAAATGTTCATCACATGGAAATGTAATTTATTTATTCATCTAGTAAAGTGATTTAGATATAAATATCTGCTTATTCATGGTTCAGAAAATATTTGCCATCTTTCAACACCTAATAGTCACCCACGTGAATTGTAATAACCTTGAATTTATATTCGACATATTTTCAAATGTTTATACTACTTAATAACCGCTTAGTTGCTGATATCACTATAGGAAAAAGTTGTTAAATATAGTCGGTGCAATTTATTGCAAGTAGGATCCAATTGTGAAGAAGGCATAACTTGTTACATTGTGTTTTTTACCTAAAAAAAAGTTCTAATAGGTAGGAAACAGAAATTTTTCGAAAATTTCTTCTCCAAAAAAAATCGGGCATTCAAAAAAAAAGTAATGTTATAGGGTTGAAAATCTGGTATTTTCTGAAATAACAAACCTCACTTTTACGTTGTTGTGGATGATTCCCTAAATTTTCCAAATCCGGAAAACAATTTGAAAAGAGCAAGAAATCAACAAAACCCCTGATATGTTATCATATCCCTCATATCACTTTATATTTTTACAAAGTGTTTAAGTTGTCGAATTCATGCCTTATTTCAGAGCTTACTTAAAGTTATTTCCTCAAAGAGGGCTATGAAGATTTTTTTTCCCATTTTTCGATATTTTTAATGGTTTATCGAGTAAGTTTTTTGAGTACATTTTTTCAAAATCATTTCTGAAAATTACAAACATTTCATCAAACATTAGTGAATGGTAATAGAAATATATGTAATTGTGACTGAAAGCAGTAGCAGAGGCTACTGTGCACTCCGCGCTTTTTGGTTGCAAAAGCAGTCTGCTTGGCGTGATTCGTATTATACTGTCCGTGTGTCCTAAAGAAATAAATGGAAAGGAAGTTCAATAAATTCGGCTGAAAAAAGTTTTGCTCATTAATTTCGAAATAAATATGCAGTCTACATTTTGTCCCAACAATGTCAACATAGTGGGACAACATGAACAAAGCTTATTCAAACGAATACGTATATATACAATACATTTAACCATAAACACGTAAGTCTATTGAATGAGCCAAAAAAGGGACGATTTCTTACTATTTTTACTGTCAAGACTTTGGAGTACATGTTTCATTTCAAAATCAATGAACCAAAAAAATTTTTTCAATTTCTCAAAATTCGTAAGTATAGTTTCTGTAAATTTTTAAATTGGCACATTCTAAATTTGAATCAGTCAAAAATTGACTGATTGAGTTAATCAAGCATACTTGGACTGATGAATCAGTCATTTCGACTGACAAATCAGTCGATTTTACTGACAAATCATTCGTGTTGACTGATAAAGCAATCATTTTGAGTGACTGAATCAATCATTCACTCAGAATGACTGATTCTCAGTCAAAAAAAGTGCCTGATTTATCAGTCATTTTCTAAATTACAGATAAATCAGTTATTTTTTCTGAGGAAGAGGAAATGATATATAGCCGTTGTTCACTATATTATGAAAATTATTATTGGATTTTTTTTTTTTACATTTCTACCTAGCCACAGGTATCATTGTCTGTTCGACGTGCTCCCTTGATGCCACTTCTATTAAAGAACGTTGAATAATTCGATGATATTTTCAGGAATTTTATCAAAATTGTTGTAAAATAATTTCTCAATTTTGAAGTTGATAATGTATAGGAGTGAAAAAATGAGATATGTTGAATCGGGAAATAATTTGGAATAATATAATAAATACGTTTTTTTATTAACAATGTGATTCTTTTCATAAGATCCTATCGTTTCATCAAATGATTTAAACACAAATGAATGATTGACTGTATCACTCAAAATGACCGATTGAATCGTGCAAAATGACTGACTTTATTTATTAAAAATGACTGTTTGAATCATTTGGGATGATTGGTTGAATCAGTCGAAACGACTGATTGAATCAGTGATCAAAAATGACTGATTCGAAAAGTCACTTTTGACTGATTTGTCAGTCGTCGAATCCGCACTGTTTGAATCAGTCAAAAATGACTGCGAATCAGTCACTTTTGACTGATTAGAATTTAGAATGTAGTGTGCTCACAAACAATTAAGAATATATTAACAAAGCTCTTGAAGGAATAAATTTTCACTTTGATTTTTCCCCGTATTCCACATAATTTATCGAATGAAAATCCTAATTTGGTATTTCTGGAAAAAAAGCCAGGATTTCTTTTCGGGGAGGGGGGGTCGACAAATTTCCAAGTGATATTATGAATAATCGTTCCTTCATATACGTGAAAATTACAACCATCATTTTCTAGAATTTCGGGGGAGGGGGGGGGGCAAGGCCCCGTGGGCCCCTCCCCTGGCTACGTGCCTGTCGAAAACATTTCTATTTTCGATAAAAATAATAGAATATATATGCTAAATATCAACTAGTGCAATTATGATTGAAAGTTTATCGTCATTTTTATTCAATAAATTGGTTAAAAATACTTGTTTTTTGTTAGAAATTCTTCTCTTCTTCTGTTCTAAATTAATCTTCCCAATAAGTTAAATTTAATTCCTGTTGCAAATTCAACTATTCCGAATTGTATAGAAAATTGATGTTCTTTGTTGAAATAAAGTATTTCAGTAGAAAGTTGTACCGTTTCTTTGAAAATTCTATTATTTTTGTCGGAAACAGAAATGTTTCCGAAAAAATCTGCCTTTTTGGCTTGGAAGTTCATAACAATGTGGTTGCGATTTCTTTTATTTTTTAGCTTGATAATCTTATCTGGTTGGAAATGCAACTCTTTAGCATAAAAAGCTTTCATTTTAGTTTCAAAATTAGTTTTTTTAAACTCAAAAGTTTGGTTAAAAATTAATCTATATAACAATACGAATCATGGTAATACGTTCAGTTACGAAATTTTCATTACCAACGGTTCAGGGTCGACATAGACGTTACCCGTCGCGTTTGTCGAGGATACTTGAGGCCGGCATGGCAGTGCACGCTAATGACCGCTATTCAGCATACAAGGCAGTGCTCATATTCAGGCGCAAGAATTACTTGATTTCAAATTTGAAAATAAACAAGCAACAACGCAATATTCGGAAAAGAGAAGTATATACGAGCCTCCATTAGGGTCTAAAGATGAGGCGGAACAAATATTATAGCAAACAATTCATCAGTGTAAGAGAATTATGGCTTTGGCGAAAGCCTATCCTTGACGAAGCACCTTACGATTAGCTATTCCGAAAGAGGAGATTGCCTTCTTATTTTTATTTCCCCTTTTTTACTTTCATGATGTTTTTCGAAATCTTAACTGTTTCTTCAATACGTAGATAGTTGCAACAGAACGTGCGAATTCATCTCATATTGGTACGCGAGATGTGAAAATTAATCTTGTGAATCGGAACGACGAATTACCAATATTTGAGAACAATAATATGGTTGTTCATGTAGCTGAAGATGTAGGGAAGGGATTCCCTATTGCAACACTTATTGCAAAAGACGCAGATGTCAATGATACTGTTAGGTATGATAATAATTATGAATATATTACTTATAATTCTTTCAACAAAATGGTATCTTTTTAGACATTCTTTAGTAACCCAACGCAATCTTCAAATTGATCAAGTGAACGGCGAGATTACAACAACAGAGGATAAATCTTTTGATTATGAATCAATGCCTGTTGTTCTTATTCAAGTAGTAGCAACTGATGATGCTAATCATACAACCTATGCAACGTTGACAGTCAATGTCATCGATGTGAATGATAAACCTCCTACTTTATTTTTGGTAATGGGTGAATTAATGAGGAATCTTCAAATATCGAATCATTATTGATTTGAGAATTTTTAATTGATGTATATTTCTAGCCACAAGTGAAGCCTTCTTTTGCTGAAAAAGTGGATGTTGGAACAGAAGTAGAGACAAAAATTTACGCTACAGATCCTGATACTGAAGCAGAACTAAAATTCAGCATTGACTGGGATTCATCTACTGCTTATAAAAGCAGTTCGCCAACGCATGAGTCTTTTTATCGAGAGTAATTCAACCTTTCTTGCTTATTTCAAAATCATCTGATAATTCCTCAAATTATTGTTTAAGATATCATCTTTTCTCATTGATAATTTGTTCTGTGGAAATAATGACTTTCCTCCCCCTTTCTCTCTCAGCTTTTCCTGCAGGTCCGCCATCAAAATACTGAACAATAGAGGACTCAACGGACAACCCTGCCTTAGCCATTTTCCAATCCAGAATACTCCACCTTTCAGATTGTCTATCTTCACTCTAAACCTGGTCTCCACAAAGATATCGCTTATTCTTTCTATCAGCCCTTCCTCTACTTCTTTCTCTCTCATAACCTGACACAGTACCCTTCTGTTTGCTGAGTCAAACGCTGCTTTGAAATCTACGAGAAGCGCCACTATTTTCCCTCTCTTTCGCCCCTGATGCCTTTTCACTTAGTGGTTGAGGGCGTAAATATTATCCGTTGTCCCCATCTCCTTCCGGAATCCCGTCTGGTTGTGCGGAATACTTCTCCTTCCTTCCACCTGTCTTTCTAACCTGTTCCTAAGTACTTCTGCATATATTCGGTATCCCACCGACATGAGTGAATTTCTATATATTCCTCTACCTTCTCACCCTCTCCTGTCTCTAGCAACGGCACCACTAGTCCCGTCCTCTATTCCTCGGGCCATCCTGCACCTTCCCATACTCTACTGCATACTCTCCATATATCTTCTCTCACTTCTTTCTCTCCCCCACCCCTTATACTTCAGTGTTTCATTTTCCATGCCATCTTCACCTGTTGCTTCATTCTTTTTCAGCTTTTCAATTGTCCCATTCACCTCTTCTCGGCTCATCTCATTCTCTTCTTCCCTTTCTCTATCTGATACTTCTCTCTCTTCATCCCTTATCCTATGTTCCTCCCCTCCCAGCAAACCTTTAAAGTATCTTATCAACTTTCATTTTCATCTCTCCATTCATACACTTCCTTTCTCCTCTTCCTCCATTTGTCACCTCCCACTCTTTGCCTTCTTTCACTGCTTCCTCTACCTCTTTGACTTATCTTTTTTTCTCTTCATGCTTCCTGTCGTTCGACATTTTCTCATATTCTCGTTTAGTTTTATTATATTCCCTCTCGTCAATCTCTCCTCCATTTTCTTACGCATTCCTTCATTCTCTCTTTTCACTTCTTTCACACTTTCTTCCCCTCTTTTTGTTCATATCTTTTCTCTCACCTTCTCAATCGATCCTTTTATTCTTTCTTATATTTCGTCCACTCCTTCCTCCTCTGTTCTCCTCCAATTCTGCTCCGTCCTTTTTCCTCTGAATTCTCTCGACTTATCTTCTTCCCGACGGCCCATATTCACCTTCCTTTCCTTTCTCTCTTCCCTTCTTCCTATTAATAGCCTCGGACTCCTACTTCTCAACGTCGCTATTACCGGAAAGTGCTCAGCGCCTGTCTCGTTACCAACTTCCATTCCCACCATCAGCATCCTTATCCTATCTTCTGCCAAGATATAGTCACTTACAGTTTCCTTTTACCTATAAATGTTATTTCGCCATCCTCGCCACCTATTGAATTGCCATTGCAGATGAACCATCCCGTCTCACCTATAAGGTTGAGTAGTACCCTCCCCTCCCGATCTCCCCTTCTCCTATAAATGCAAACTAACGCTACCCTCACTTTTCCCACTTTTATTCTTCTTACCCTTATCCCAACTTTTGTTTTCCTATCTTCCCCTACTCCCTGTTCTGCCGTTAAATCCTTTCTTACCCCTCAAAACGTGCATCCCATCCCTCTCCCTTTCACTCGATCTCTTCTTGCCTCATACATCTTTCATTCATATCCTTTTGGTAACCTTTTTTTCAGGCCCTCCCAGTCTTTCTTCTCCGCGCAAGTTTCACTCAGCATAATTTAATTCCACTTTTTTATTTCCTCTCAGAAACCTTCATCCTTATTTCTTATTCCCGACACATTCCAGAACGCCACTTTTATGCCTCTACCTCCCCCTCCCACTTTTCTCGTCCTTATCTTCATTATTGAACGACTTGAACAAATACCGACGCCTCCCCTTTCTTTTTCCCATGATCCCTATCCTTTTCCCACCCTTGGTCAGGTCTTATTTCTTCTAACTGTTCGTCCCATATCATAACCTCTCCATTTACCCCGATTCTGTCTCTCCCTACTATTACTTGGTTACCCTTACCTCTCTCCTGCCATGCACTCTGTTTGATCTTTCATTTTCGCTTTCTTTCCTGCGGAGTTATATCTTCTTCTATTTTTTCTTTCCTTCTTTTTAACAAGTTCTTCTTACCCATTATCTCAAATCTTTTCTCCTCAATTCCTTATGTGACTAGAACCATGCCATCCCTTCCTTCCATCCATCTTCCTATTCTTCTAACCACTTCTACCCTTACTTCCACTCCTATGTCTTCTATCAATCTCTTGACCTCCTCCTCCTCTCCTGACTCTCTGCCGACTTTCAAGTCTTTGATCACCATTACTCTTACCTCACCTTCTTTTGTCCTTTCACTTAACATTATCTCAGGGTTCCTTCCTGCCTCCTTTGCCTCTAGTTTGCTCAACCTATCTTCTATGACTTCCATTTCCTTGATTCTGTTCACCTCCCTTTCCCTATGCCGATCTCCTATATCCTCAAGTCTCTTCCAGACTGTCTCTTTTTCTTTTTTCCACGTACTGTCCCACTTATCCCATTTTTTTCTTACATTTCTTACTTGCTCCTTCAGCTCTTCTCCTTCTAACTTCATTTCCTCTAGGTCTCTACGCACCCTCCTCCTAAATTCCTTAAACATTGCTTCTATATTCTGGAGCATAAAAGCATCTCTTTCATGGAAGATTAATAATAATCTTGAACATTATTTTGGAACAGGAACTTAATCATAAAAACAATTTATCCCGAGGGCCAAAAGAAATACGCTGAAGCATTATTAGTTGTGAGTGGAAGAATTGACTACGAGAAGTTCGATGTGATGTACCTTACTATAGTTGTTACTGATGAAACCACAGTTCATCATGAAGATTCAGCTTTATGTATGTTTTAACTCAAAGAATCTAAACTTTCAAATTATCAAAGAGTGTGCTTTCATTATTCCTCGGGTATTTCGCTTTTCATGAACTTCAGCACCCTTAACTTTGCTCATCAACGACATTAACGACAATCCTCCAGAATTTGAGGAAGTTGAAGAAATGCGAGTGTTGGAAAATCAGAAAAGTGGTATTTTGATAGGAAAAGTGACGGCTCACGATATTGATGGACCAGGCAATAATGAAGTAACATACTCGATAATGTTAGTGATATGTTGATTTATTATTTTCTCGCATTGAAAAAGAAAATTGAATATTATAGGAATGTTGTAATTAATATTTCGTGAAACAGACCAGATAATGGCACAAAGGATGGGTTGGTCCAGATTGATTCTAAAACTGGGATTATCAAAACAGAAAAATATGGTGAAATTGATGCTGAAGAGTATGAATATTTATATTACAACGTTTCTGCTACTGATGGTTTCCATACTACTATTTTGCCGGTAAAAAAACTATATGTGATGCTTTTATAAAGTGTGTAACGAAATTCAAACTAATTCTTTTTATTCTAGATTGAGATATATGTGACCCATGAAAATGAATAAATTCCTTCTATACCCCCAGATAAGTTTGACTCAACAATTCACATTAGGGAAAAATCAGCAAATGGCACGAATATTGTCATTGTATACGCTATTGATAAAGACAGAACATGTAAGTTTTTAATGGATATACGATAAAGTAATCACAGTATCTCGTCATCCCGAATTTCGGGATGACTAACCTATTTTTGCTATTTGGCTAGTCATCACGAAAATAATATATTCATGATTGATTTTACTCTCTTCTGGTGGACAAAAATAAGGAAGAATACTGCTGGACCTTTTTGTTGTCCCGTGACCCATTTTTTTTTGAAAAATCAAAGTTTTAAGTTTTGAAATCTATATCCTTATAGGAATCCTTATAGGAAGTTTCCAAAATGAATGCAAAAAGCATGGCTTTTGAGAAACGACGATTTTCATTGTTTTTTTCAATTTAACTCGTTCTGAATCCGAGAGTTTTCAATATTTTGACTTCAAACTTGAAAAAATAATTTATCAGACTAATATGGAACTGTTAGTACTATCAAATGTAATATTTATTTGTATAAAAAAAGTTTCCTAATTTTTTTCTTAATAGTTTCATGAATATCGTTTAAATATTTTCAGTCGCAGTCTATCGACACGCCGCGCGGACCAAAATGTAGGACTCAGCGGCCTTTCTGAGAAAGGCGAGCTGCAGTAACTCTTTCCCAAAGGTCTGCACACTGAAACTTATATTTTGCAGAAAGTTTTTACAAAAATGTTTTATAAAACTAATAAGAAATTGTATGTGTACATACATTAACATACATACGTACATATCTCTTCCAAAAAGAAACATATTATTCTCTCTTTCTTCTCCTCTTTCTTTACCTACATAGTTCAATGATTTCTCAGAAAATTTCGTGAACGTAGAATTTCTAAGAAAAAATATGTGCATTAGAAGAGTGCTTCAGGAATATACCTTATAATAGTTAATATACCTTATTGAAAAAAATGGCACCAGTTTTGTCAAAACCTCGAGGCCAAAAAAGAACAAGAAACGTATTCCATAACTGTGTTTTTTTCAATTAGATTAATAGTCATCGATATTCCCATTCAAATACCAAGCTTCAGTTCTGCATTCCCAAAAATACAAAGTTCCTAGGATTCAGCTCGCAACGGACTTTCGCCGCATTCCAGTGGAAGAGAGGAGAAGGCAACCAATGAGAAGGTCTGACTCTCCCCACTTGTACGCGCACGAGATCCTTTGCGAGATTTTCTATCGCCGAAAAATGACAGTAATTAAGCAGACAATGGAGCAAAGATAAAAATACTGAGTACAAAGGAGCATAGTAGTGGTTTTCCTAATTCTTGACCACAGAAAGGAGTGAAATTAATATTAAATACATTATTTTCGGGATGACTAGTCAAATGGCGGAAATAGGCTAAACGTCCCGAAAGTTGGGACGACGCACAGTGGTTCAAGATCCGAAAAAGCTGGCCAAAACCTCAAAATTCGAAGTTACCGGATAAGATTAATGTTCATTTGTACTTGTGTAGGGGACATTGGAGCATTTTTTTGTGAAAGCACAAGTCACTATATTCGAAACTGTCTTTCTGACGAACAGTTGAACTTAACTCTTCGTCGAATTCACGCGCCTCAGTGTTTTTCTCGAGTTCCGAGCGTTCAGCGAAAATAGTATATTATGCACCTAGGGATAGACACAGGCGTTTTTGTTGAGTTCGGTAAACATCGCGCGAGACAAAAAACGTGTCTATCCCTAGGTGCATACGATATTTTCTTCAACAAGTGCATGAAACCACGGGGTTTCGAGTTTTTTTTCCTCCAGCTAGAGTTTTTTTCCCTGCTAGGAGTTTTTTTCCCAGTTTTTTCCTTGCTCTGAAAACAGCAACTTCTGACCCGCTTCACACGCTCGAAAACCCGTGGTTTTCATGCATGTGTTGAAGAAACGTTGTTGTTCTGTGAGTTCGTGCCAGAAATGGACGAGGTGACATGAAAGATATTCCCGAGGATATTAATGAGGGGACCTATAATCGTTGCTCGATTTCGTATTCCCATTTCGAATAAGTAAATTTATGGTATTGAGAGTGAAATGTGCCCCTCCAAAAAATTTTTTTTTCATAAAATTCAGGAATATACTTAGTGAATTCTTTTGTTGGATGCGATTGCGCGCGCCGGTGTTTTCCGTTTTGATTGCAAAAATTATTCATCTTTTTGATTCTTCTGAAAAAAGTTGCAGCGGGGTACCGCCGTAGAAATGAATGCGTATTTCCCATAAAAAAAAAGACATTTTTGTCAATTTTATTCAGAATTCTCAATTTTAGGTGAATCGAGTTCGAAATTTACCATTTCTCTTCACAATTAGTCACCGGATGCGAATAAAATAATACTTTCCAAATATCACCCCCATGAGTCTCTTTTATAGGGTCTCGAAAAACCCCAATAAGTGAAAAATTGGGTTTTTCGAGTTCTTGGCGCTACTTACTTTATACTACTACTTTATACTGATAATTATATGTTCAATAAAATTGTTTGAACAATTTATTATTGTTTTAAGCAACTTTCTCTTAGAAAAGGATTAGAAAGTTAATTTTTTTCTGAATTTCTTAACTTACTTTCAGCGTTTCAGTTATAGCGAGGTGATTATTAAATCAAGTTCACAAAAATAATTGTTTGAACAATATGTTAATAATTAAAACAATATTCTCTTAGAATAATACTACAAAGTTGCGGTTTTTTCTGAAATCTTGAACTTTTCGTCCACTTTTCACTTGAAGTAAGTAACTATTTAACCTAATTAAACAAAAATAATTGTTTAAACAAATTGTTATTGTTTCTAGCTATCTTCGTCTACATAAATACTGATAATTAATAATTGATTCAAGTTAAAAAAATAAGTGTTTAAGCAATTTATCATCATTGCTACTAATATTCTTTTTGCTTGATAACAGACACTTGCGGTTTTCTCTGAAATTTTTAACTTTTCGCCCACTTTCCACTTGGAGTGAGTTGATATTCAATTTAATTTAATAAAAATAATCATTTAAACAAATTATTATTGTTAATGGCTATCTTATCTTAGATTAGTGCTAAAAGTTGCGGTTTTTCCTGAACTCTTAAGCTTTTTGTCCACTTTTCACTTAGTGGGGTAATAATTAATGCGCCCAAACATGCTTATGTAAACAATTTATTATTGTTCATGAACATTTTCTCTTAGATAAGTGCTAGAAAGTTGTGGTTTTTTCTTAAATGTTTAACTTCGCTTTACCTTTTTAGCTGTGAACAAGTAATAAATAAAGATCAGGGGGAATGATATTTTGAACAATCTCTTTCTTTTTTGCGAATATATATTTCTGAATTGGAACAGAACTTATTTTCGTGGAAAACAATAGGAAATTTTAGGAAAATGTCTGCTATTTTGGGTCCGCCATTTCGAAGTTTTAATTTTTAATATCATTTTTGAAATTAGCGACCCAAACACCTCTTTGTACTCATTTTCGTGGAAAACTATAGAAAATTCTATAAAAATGTCCGCCATTTTGGTTCCGCCATTTGGGGTCCGTCATTTTGGGTCCGACATCTTGAATTTCGAATTTTTAGTATCATTTTTGAAGTCAGCGACCCAAAAAACGTGATATAGACACTCAAGAAGTCATAAATATCAATTCTTTGAATTTCGGCCAGGAAATTCGGATCTTGAACCACTGTGCGACAAAACGCAGCCTGAAGTAATATCAAAATTACATTGTGAATAACAAGTTTTATGATCTTCCAGCACCATTTATTAATGTCTCTTATTTGATAAACACGGACTATCCACAATTATTTCAATACTTCAGTATAGGTAAATTTCATGGAATGCTCAAAGTAAATTTAATCGACACATCGACCATTCTTGACAGAGATTATGGACTCTCGAACTTCTCTGTCTTCCTGATAATCGTAGATAATAATATTGATGTCGTGGGATGTAAGCAATCTTCATTATTCATGAGTTGAATTATTTGAAAGTCAAAAATAAACAGAAATCAAAGAAATTCCTTTTCTGAAGAATGGAGTACAAGTCATCCATGTTTTGAATTTCAGATCCATCAAACATGATCACAGAAAAAGTAACAGTATTCCAGAGCTTCCAAATCTCCCAAATCCTGCCATAAATATTTCTGAAGAAACTAAGATAGTACGTTTCTTATCATATCTTCGTTACTCCCTTGTTACTTCCAAATGAGAAAATGAATTCAAATTAATAATTCTAGGATGTTGCAGTTTTAACGGTGACTGCTAATGATCGCGATGATCCAAATACCGTTAATACTCAAGTTTTATATAAAATAAAAAAAGTTGTTAAAGCTGGTGATAAAATATCGAATTTAGCTGCAGATTGTCCAATTTTGTTTAAAGTGAAGACTACAGAGAAAAAACATGCTGAGATAAGTACAAATTGCTACTTGAGAGGATACTACGGTATTTGGTCACTACAATTATATGTAAGTTTCTATAATAACTGTACGTTTTTTACCTCAGAAAATAGTTACTTGAAGAACTCTTTACAGGTTACTGATTTCGGAGTTGATCCTAGCCCTTTGAATCACACAAAGATTTACAACATTTCGATAACTGATTATAATTACAATAATCCAGTAATAGATTACCCGACCGCTGGTAAATTATTTCGATTAAGTCGGGTAAATATTTATTCATAAATAAAAATGAAATGAAAATACTAATGTCTGTTAATTGAATATATTTTTTTAAGGCTCAAAAGATCAATTCTCAGCTTCTTACCTACGACGGGCAGTTGTTGGAGAATTTCAAGGCTACAGATAAGGATTATGGTGAAAGTGGTGTTGTTACTTTTACCATTTCTCGCGGGGGTAATAAAGTTTGATTGAATGTTATAAAATAAATCAGAGTTTTAATATAACTTAATTAATATAATTTCAATGAATCTTTTTTTCAATAGAGTTTTTTAAAATAGTCCCACTTGATAACAACTCGGGCCAACTTCAGCTGAATTCCATTCCTGATTTTAATCAGAGTTACACTTTTGAGGTAAGGACACAGCTGGATCGTGAAGAAAAAAACATCATGTCTCTTCTTGTCATAGCTACAACAAATCGAAATGGCCCTACTCTGAATCCTCGTGAAAAAGCAATCTTAAATGTCACAATTATAGTTCGTATTATATAGTTCATTATT
>WSXT02024483.1:0-13988 GCA_011762715.2 Neuroterus valhalla | reverse complement strand
GGAGATTTCATCAAATCCGCGAAAGTGAATTTTCACATAAAACCAATACCTTCTCATTCAGAATGAGAATGTAAGAAACAATATTTAAATAATTAATTATTTAAATATTGATAAGACCAAGTAGACAAAAACATTAACGTCATAACATTATTTGTCATTGCCATAAATAATTTTGATAAACAAACTCACTTATTTGGCATACCTGTGCATCGAAAATTTTTATTTTCTGTGGAATCATTTATTTTCTTCTGCAGAACAAGAAAATTACACATTAGAGTTCATTACGTTAAATTTTCACTACGATCGGAGGCCTGAAAGTTAGAAATAATCAAATTCTTTTGAATAATTTTTTATGAAAAAATAATAATCTTTCAAATTTAATTAAGAAAAAATTCTTATTAGAAAGAGAAAACGCTTCATAAGTGTCATAAAAGATTCCATTCGATTATTGCAAACGAGTCGTAGATTATTAATTTTTCTATTAAAAGTTGCAAAAATCATTATTATAAAAATTAAAGAAAACGGTTGCATTTTTTGAAAAACGGTTGAAACGATTTTTTTTAATGCTATTATTATGTACAGATTATTCCAATTGTGGTCGCTTTTTAAAATATCTCCAAAATTTCAAGGGCACAGTTGACGTGGCCTGACCCTATAGTAAATTTACCATACAAGTTTAGTACTCTGAATTATGAGAACATTATAGTTTCTTGTGGTGTTATCTAATCTTTAAAATGTTCCCGTATAAAATGACCAGAAGGCAAAAAGGTTATTCGAATATATATTAATTTGCATTGAAATATGATATTAAGGTGAAACTTTTCGTAAAGAAGCATAGCTTATAGGACAAAAGTGGCAACTCCAGATACGAAAAATAATGCCAAGATTAGCTAATATATATTTCTTTTGTTTAATTTATTATGTATTATCTAAATCTGATACAAAATTCAGATAAAGCGATCAGTAATGAAAATTATATATTATATTCCAATTAAGAAAATTAATTGAACCATGAATTATAAAATTGGTATATCGAATTCTCAACATTTTTATTACAGATTCTACTCAACATGTGTTGCAATCCAAGATCACTTTTTTCGGAATGTACTTTACCATACGAAAGTATAGTAAAAGTGTGGTTTTACCCTGCTAAAGGATTCCTTACCTTGATGAGGGTGTTGAGTAAGCACCAAAAAGTTAGCAGATATTTTTAATTTCATTGTATTGTGTTTTGAAAATAATAAAAATGAATGAAGTATGAAGATAAAAAAAGAGAAAAAAGTTTCAAAAGAGACTTTTGAGGATGTTTGCCCAAGTTTTGTCGTTGGATTTTTGTTCTTCAATTCGAATTCTCATATCAATTCCAGGTATTACTTGAACGTTCATAAACACTAATTAGAGATTATACACAAAATAAAAAAATTTTACCTAATGTAAAAAAGGCCCACTTTATATTCTTGTCTTATCCCTTTTTAAACTGCAATCTGCATGATAGGAATATTCCCAGCTCAACTCGTGACCAACAAAAGAAGTCACAGATGTCTATCGTACTATCTATTGTATCGACGTAGTACGCTTTCGATTCATGAATGAAAGCCTAAAATGAGGAATTTCTCATTCGAGTAAGATAGGCGACAGGGCATCCTACTAGTAGATGCATTATTCTCAACCTTTTTATTTCCTTCTCCCTTTTTCTTTTTCTTTTCCTTTCTTTTCAATTCTTATTTAAAGACTTACTTTGACGCTCTACATTGGAGCTATAGACTCATCTGAAATATGCAAGCACCCGCGAGACATGTAAGTCCCCTATGTTCCTCCTCCTTTCTTTTTATTTTCTTTTATTCCCTTTTTTCCTTTTTTTCCTTCTTCGTGCCTCTCGCGATGATGACTTCCTACGAGCTGCAGCAACTCCAACGCCTTGAACAAACTGCTTCCGGCTAGTTTACACCAGAAGCGAATTTTGAAGGATATTTTTTAGTTTTCTTCTTCGACTTTGGAACTGCAGGCGTGGCAGTGTAAACCATTTAAAGTGTCTCCTCCTCGCACTGTGACTCTCCGGAGACTAAATTATTTTCGACTGCTCGCACGAGGAATTCAAATGTTTCTTCAAATTTTTTGCAATTTCCTTCTTAGGTTTAGTTTAAGTCACTCGTTTTAACACTATTTCTTTCATCATATTACTTGTGTCATATTACCTACATCATCATTTCCCATGTAGAGATTCAGATTAGGATTAGGCTGGGCCCTGTATAATTTTCCCTATTTCTGATCGAGCGCTGATCTGGAAAAATGAAGAGGACAAAAAAGATTTTTAAAAAGTATGAACTAAATAGATACAATTTCAGACGGCAGTAGCTAGGTGGTGATTCTCGACTCGGGCGGGATCTCGAATGTCAAGTATGGACGGGTGCGGTTAGCGCTCGGGTGGGTGAGCGTTCGAGATTCTTGCTAGACGTGTTTTCACACCGTTTAATTACTGTCGAGCGGAAAATTTGACACTGAGGATCGGTGTAGGCATTCAATGATATCGAATGTCTACATTCAAACTCGCCTGTCCGTAATCAACTGCGCTCAGGAGTTTTGGTTTCTGCAGTTTTCCACTCCTCTGACCAAATGTTCAGGCGAATGCGAGCGTTTTGAATAAAAAAATCGGCTGAAGACGGTAGGCTTATCATGAGAGTTGGGTTTATTGGAGATTTCGGGAAAGGATTTGAGTTGAAGGGTTAAATGTCTGTCGATCTCCTGTGGGAGGGGATAATATAGATATGTAAAAATCCGAAAACGGTATACATGGAGTGAAAAATCTAATCTAATCTAATAGAGTTACAATTTCAAATAAAAAAAATTAAATTTTATCAGAAGAGATGCAAATGAAAAAATAATTTTTAAAAAGAGTTGTTTTTACAAAACAATGGAATTTTTCACTCGGAAATTTCCAACCGAATCTCTCTACAAATCATTTGAATTGTCTACACTGAAATGTGAATTTTTCAAAATAGAAAAGTCTTTTCCAAGGATATAATAATATAATAGTTAAATTCTCTACCAAAAAGGATGACTATCTAACAAAATTTTCTAATGTTGAACTAAATTAAGAAGAAAAATAAATTTTCGGCAAGAGATTCCAACTTCCGACCCGAAAAGATTTATTTTCAACAAAAAAGCTGATTTTCAACGAAAATGTTGAACTTTCCACAAAACAGATCCTTTTCCACCAAAAAAACGAATTTTCTACAAAACTGTTGGAGAGCGAAAATTCCATAGACAATTTTCAACGAAATGGTTTCATCTCGAATCTAAAAAAGATTACTTTTTAACCAAGAAGTTCATTGTTCATCAATTCATCGAAATACAACCAAATAAGTTGAATTTTGCAACCAAAAAGACGACTTTTTAACAAACAGCTTCATTTGAAACAAAAAGCTGAAATATATCTACAATGAAGCCCAATAAAATTCAGAAACATAAATCTCCAACAAAATTACCTAATTTTAAACTAAAAACTAAAACATATCAAGATAACAAGACGGATTTTTAATGGAACAGTTGAATTTTCAATTGGAATATATTGATTTTCAGGAAGAAACTCATTTTTAACCAAATTGTTGAACTTTCAACAAGACAGATCTTTTTCAAACAAATAGACGATTTCTCGACAAAATGATTGAAGAGAGAAACTTCCGAAGAAAATAGAACAATTTTCTAAGAAATAGTTGGATCTCCAACAATAAAATATGAATTCCCAACAAACAAGCTTAATCTTGACCAATTTATCGGATTTCCCACTAAATAGTAGAATTTTCAACCCAAAAAGACGAATTTTTAAATACCAGTTTTCCAGGTTTTTCAAATACCAAATTTCCAACCTTAGTGGATAAATGTTCAACGAAATTATTGAATTTGGAGCAAAAAAAAATATTATTTTTTCACAAATAGAGATAGTGACAAGCCGAAAAGACGAATTCTTTACAAAACAGTTCAATTTAAAACCAAAAAGGATGTCTTTCATTACAAATATTTCATTGAATTCGCAACAAAATGATACAATTTTGGTTTACGGCGATCTCAGGGTATCACCTACTACCTGACGCGGGCAAATCAACGGACCTTTTCTATTGCGCCGCGTTTACCTTAAGGCCATGTTAAACATAGGTCAAGTGAACCAAATTATCGGGTTTTTTTTGCAATAACTCGCGTCCGCACCGAAATATATATCGAGTTGATATTTTCGGGAAGGCCTAAGAAAACAAGAAACTACGTTTGTATACAATATTTGGTCCAAAATTTTGGAAAAAAGGTCACGAAAGAAAACTTTTCTTTTAAATTTTGAACCAAGTGATGTATACAAACATAGTTTATTGTTTTCTAAGGCTTTCCTCAAAATATGAACTCGATATCTATTTCGGTGTAGACGTGAGTTGTTGCGAAAAAAAGATGTCAGTAAGGTAGGAATCGGGTAAGTTTAACATGGCCTTAAGCTGCAACTCGGCTACTTTGAACGTACTACCTCCAAATCATATCGCCAGAGTCGCTCAGTTCAATTTTCGAAATTCCGGATGCTTATATTAAGAAAAATTGAATGTTTTTGGAATTGATTTATCCAAAAGTTTCTTCAAATGCTCTAATTTTGTTTAAAAATTTGGTTCTCAAAATGCAAAGCTTCAACCCATTCCGGCAAAATAAAATGGAATGGATCTTCTACCAAATACTATATAATATTATAAAATAAAAATCTATAAAATATTATTAACAAAAATCATAAATGAAGGGAAGTATTGAAATCCTATAGATCGCGTTCCATACTATTTCAATTTTATTCGATAATCGTAATCTGTATTTCTTATATATTTTTTATTCAAAGTCTTCAAAAGTGAATATATTTCAATTGCGAGCTTTTCAAATTAGAATAATTAGACAATCACTTAGTATAAAATAATCATCCAACAACATTCTGTGAAACCACAGCAAAGTTGGAATCATAATAACCGAGTATATTGAAAAGACTCTGAGATTTTTCTAATTATCATTCTTTTCCTTTATTTTTAATTAAAGGAGCTACCCATTTTTGAGTGATGAACAAAAGATGAACTAAAAAGAACTTCTAACTTTGAACTTACTAAGTAGAGTAACATATCGTTAGAATCAACAAAAAACGTTCATTTAAAATTCAAAATACCTGAATTACTGATTGAGAAGTTGGCAAATTTGCTGTCTTGTATTTTAGTTCTCACCAGTAACAAAGAAATTTTTCGCTAAGAAGAGCACGAAGCCTATGACTTAGCACCACTTCGTCTAGACTTGCATCGAGCTCTAGCTCAGGGTACACGCGGCGCAGGAGAATGGAAAAGGTCCGTTGAGTCGGCAGGTAGTAGGTGGTACCCTGAGATCTCCTTCGGACAAAATTTTAAATAAAAAAATAAAAATCCTTACAAGAAGAATTGGAAACATTTTATTGAAGGGAGCCAACACCGAAGATATACTCGAACAGTTCCTGACTCAAATTTTCCAATTCTTATTTTATTCTTATCATGCTACGTGATTTGGTCTCAACCAGAATTTTACAAAGAAAACTTATTTAATCGGGTGAGAATAACGTTAGGTTTACTAATGGCCGAGTTTGTTAATTTGAAACTAGTGATTCTAATTTTTTGTACAAAGGACAATAGGGATTTTTTTCATTGAACTTATTCTCTTTAATCTTAATACGATTAAGAAATCAAAGTGTATATCCCTGTGGTCATACGTTTGAAATTGAATAAAGCCCTCATTTTCTCTTCGCTTAATTCAAATATAATTCGGAGGGTAAAATCAAGATCGCAAAATTGCATAATATTTTAGTCTACCAGGTGTCTTGGCAACACCTTTTTAACGGCAGTCTGGTGGTGAAACTTTTCTTGATTTTAATTCGTATGAGAACTGAGGACCACCATTAAGACCCAGGATTACATTCTAATTAACAAGGAGTTTGTCGCCTGACCACTTGAACCTAATCCCTTAACGAAAATTCCAATTTCTCACCTCACCTAAGTAAACCGCAATCTATAGTTTAATATGTACATGTATATATGTATCTATGCATAACTTTATATCTATAGGCGGATAGACTCAAACACCCAGATCAATTTCAAATTGCAAACGAACGACAGACTTTATCTTTCTCGAGCTCAACGACACCTGTGATTAGAATCCCTGAATGAAATGTCCACAGGCAAGATACTAACGGAGGGAATCCATTTTTACATACATTTATACTAAGCGATTTCAAAGACCCCCGCACAAAATGTATGACAAACGAAATGCAAGCCTGTTCTATCCTTTCATCAATTGAGGCGATGTTGCATAATGTTTTCTCATTGTTTTTTCCAAACATTATCTTACCATCTGCAAACGCAAGCCTTAGCACTTTTAAATTCGTATTAGACACCCAATATGACATTACATCTTTACTGATACCTAACCAATCACTCAGTTGTCCATTAACTCTTGCACTCGCTTTACTACTATTATATACATTCCTTTTATTGCTTTTAGAAGCCAACCTTTAACTTCATCGAAGTTCAAGACTTCCAGAAGATCTATCCACCTTGTCAAAAGCTTTTTCAAAATCGACAAAAGCACAGCAAAATTTCTTGTTTATCCTCAAAAACTTTCCTGTGATGTGTCTCAAGCTAAATATCTGATCCGCACATCACCTGCCTGGAATAAATCCACATTGAACTTCCCAGATCGTTTCTTCAGTTATTCCCATAACCTTCGTACTGAGTATGTTGGTAGATGTTCTATGGACGGTACTGAGTAGGCTGATTCTTCTATAACTGGTCCAGTTACCTTTATCACCCTTTCCTTTGTAGATAAGGACGATAACCGCCTTCCTACAACTATTTGAAACTTTACCGTTCACAGCACACATACACATAACATATTCATACAAAAGTGTCCGTCACCGCTATTACCGCTATATCACCGGGAATCGTTTGAATAAATAATATTCAATTCAACAATACAACTAGTTGCATCCTCAATCATTAGCAACAATGCCTCCCTCCTCATCCAAATACCTAAAGGGCATTTGGTTTACTCAACCACTCCTGAATCAAGCTCAACTATCGTCTGTGCTTGCAAATGACACGATCGATACTCCAAGTAAACTTAAACAATAGATATATCTGTCAATCGATTATATAAGAAATATCCGTAAAATAAATACTAGATAGTAAAATGGATACAATTTATAATTAAATGTATGATGATAAAGCTCTAGCAAGGCTCCCAGAGAAATTATTTTTATTTTCATAATTACATACCTATACAGTAATATGTCGTTTTGGAACTTGTACAATTTTCCTTACCAGAAAAATTATTCATTAGATACAAATTTATGTTCACATATGGAGCCTTCCATAAACTACGCTGCCGATTTTGGGCCCACATTGTTTTTTTTTTTTATTTCCGACCAAAAAAGATTACTCACAACAAAATAGTTGAACTCCCACCTCACGGAAATTCATTCTCAACTAAATCTTCGAATTTTCAACAAAGAAGATTGAGATTCAAGCAAAACCAATTTTATAGGACAATTTATATGACAGAGATGAATTTTTTACACAATGTTTTTCAATTTCTGATATAAAGATGGCTCCAACAAAAGATTTCATTTCAATCAAATGGATAATCTTCCACAAAACAAGATTAACTTTTAACTGAATAGAGAAGAATTAAAGTTTTTACTAAAAAATAAGTAAATAACAAAATTCTTGCATTTTCAGCTTACAAAAATCAGTTAAGAAAATTGATTTCCCATCAAAAAACAGAATTTCTAAAAATACACCAATTTCCAACTACGTAATTGAATCTTTTCATCGAGTAAAATTTTCATAAAAAAGTTAATTTACACCCAAGAAAGATAATTTACTTTGCCACCTTTCAATCCAAAACGAAATCTTAGCCAGTTGATCCCAATGTAAAAGAACAAATTTTTAACAGAATATTTTAATGGATTTCCCACAAAAAATGAAAATATTGAATTTCTACATGAAAAATTGATACTTGAACAATCAAAAAATTGTATTCCAACTAAAGAGTTAAATTTATAACTAAAATTCCACGAATTCCCAACAAAATACTTACATTGGTAAGACGATTTATCCACAAACCGAAAAATAAAATTAAACCAAAAAATAAAATTTTCTACCAAAAAGTTATTTTTCTACTGGATGATTTAATGATAAAGGAAATAGTTCAATTCGCAACGAGATATATATTAATCCTCAGCAAAATTGTTGAGTTTCAAAGCCGAAAACATGAATCATCTGCAGAACAGTTGAAATCTAAACCCAAAAATATGATTTTTCAAGAAGAAAGTTCGTTTACTACCAAATGTTTGGTATTCAAATAATAAGTTTATTCATCTAGACGGTTGCATTTTCAGAAGAAAATATGAATTCTCAACTCTCAAACATGTATAATCTTCTCAAAACAAAGTTTAATTTTCTACCAGACGGTTCAATATTCGAATAAGTACAAATTTAGTTCAATGTTCAACTGAACAATGGAATTTTCTACCGAAATAGTTTAATTTTCAAAAAATATGAAATTTCATGAAAAGAAGATCATTTTTAACCATAGAGAGAAATTTATGCACAAGATTGTTAAATTTTGAGGCCAAAACGACAAGTCATCTTAAGGAGAGATAAATTTTTGATAAGGAAATTTCAAACAAAAAAAAAACGAATTTTCAACAAAATGCATACATTTTTACCCCAATAGATGAATTTTAAAAGAACAAGATAAATTTTCAATAAAAAATCTTGATTTTCAACTTTGCAGATAAAGTTTCAACCAAAATGATGAATCTCCAGAAAAACTAATTTCAAGAAAAGAGTTTAACATCCAATCAAGTAGTTGAATTTTCAATCAAAAATATGAATTTTCGACTAAGAAGAATAATTTTTCCATGAGAAAAGATGATTTCCAAAAAATACGTGGATTCCCTTCCTGTCAGGTGAATTTTATAACAAACGATCAATAGTGATTTACGAATGTCTATTTTCAACCAGAGATAAAGCTTCAACCAAACAGCTGAAATTAAAATTATTACTACAAAAGATTAGTCTCAACAAAATAGTAGCATTTTCAATAAAATAGTTGAATCTTCAACCAAAAAGTTTGAATTTTAGCATCAAAACAAGAAAAAGGGGTACTTTCCAGTACAGTCAATCTGTCACAAAAAAGGCCGTTTTTGGAAAAAAATACCATAACATTTGTGACGCGATCTGAAGAAAAATCCCTAAGCGGCCAAACGCTATTATAGAGGAGAAGCAGGAGAAGTAGCGACGGGCCGATAGCATTCTCCCGAACGACAATGTTTAAACGCTTGTACTGAACAAATTATTATTGATGAAATTTTTTTTACTTTATCGCCTTAAGAAGCAAGTTTGAATCTACGTAAAACATTAAAAATCAGAGAATCGATTTTTGGCCGCTCAGGGGTCTTTCTTCAGATCATGTCACGTTTTTTTGCGGAAATCGCTAGAAGAGCATTCAAAAAGCTTAACCTGAAAAATGTGGGATCGTTCCAGGGCGGGTTTTTGAGAATACTTAAAAAGTTTTTGGATTTGATATATATCGGAAATGGCAGGTTTTGCACGCTCAACAACAATTATTAGCACATTTTTGAACAGCTCGTTTAATATAAAATTTTAAAAAACTCCTTAAATCACGTTCAATACTGAAGTCAGCATAGTTCTGGAAAAAAATTATTAATATTAGATATTCATTCATAAAAACAATTTATCATAATTAAGAATAATTTGGAAGTCCTACTTACAAAAAAATTATTTATTCAGTCTGAAGTAATGATTTATTAGGTACCCACATTAACATCGCCCTCGTCGGAAACAATCGGAAATCTACGGTGACAGGTTTGTCACGCCATAACTCGTGATCGGTAAGTCGGACAAGAAAAGTTTTTGAATAAATTTTGTAGGTTTTTTTGAGACAAACATCTTGTTTATTGATAGTTTTGCTAAAAAAAAATTTGTTATGTGCCAAAAAGCGAGAAAACGCTTTTTTTGGTACTTTAGCGCCATCTATTTATTGCACTCTTCATTACAGCATGTCGACTTAATGGGAAAAGTCGTAAAAAACATTGACCTTGACATTTTTTGTTCTCACAATTTTTCCCAAAAACCTACCATTTCGAAAATATACTCGAAAATATACCAAATCCAAACTTTTTTTGAGTTTTCTCGAAAAACGGCTACTGAACGATCCCGCATTTTCCAGGCTTAGCTTTTTGAATGCTCTTCTAGCGATTTCCACAAAAAAATGTTTCATGGTATTTTTTCCATAAAATTTGACAGATTTACTGTACTAATCTTCCAAATAGGAGAATAAAAAATAATTCTTTCCAAAAATGGAAAAAAGGTAGTAGGAGAAATGATTGTGATATTTATCAAGTTATTATGATATCCTCCAACTTTGTTAGAATTTATCATCCGCACCGAAAAAACGAAGGCTGAAAAGTGATTCAATACGTTCAAGAAAAGTAATGAACGTTATCTAAGCTCATATAACACTACTTTGATCAGTGAGTCAAAATTACTGATTTGAAAAGTCACTTTTAACGAATTTTACAGTCGTTGAATCCGCATCATTCCTATAAATTGGCACTGAATCAGTCACTTTTGATAGATTTAAATTCAGAGTGTATATATAACACTGTATCACAACGAAGATCATAGAGCGTAATTATACACACAATCCAGGGCATATGCATGATGACGACGATGTACACTCGTCCTCTTCCTCCTTCAAATATGGCATACACACATATTCAATTATTCCTTCTGTCTCACTCTTACTCACTACCATCCCAATATATCGAGCGAAAGCTCATTCTGACATACACATATTTGTGTGAGGGAGTGTGTATGAGTGTGTGCATACAGGTGTAACGCTGTGCCTCTTTCCCGTATAAGCAAAAGTACATAAGTACGCGTGGATCCAGATGTATGCGTGTGCAAGTGTGTACAATCAAACATTGTTCATGATTTAGTCAAATATTGGCGAAATACACAGCTTTGTAGTACCTCCCTCTCACGATGTATCTACCTATGTATCATCGTGCCAAATAATCCGCGGTAGATTGCACTTCGATTGTCCATTGGTTAAATAGGACACTTTTTCAATATCCGCGACAAGAATTTTTCCACTTGAGAACGGATAAAAATTTGGTTGTACACTACCGTCGGATAATTGACGGTACGATTGGCTCTATTCAAAATTACTCTTGACTTCGAACCACGATATCTCGGTCAAAAAAAAAAGGGACAGAGATTTGAAAAGAGAAACCATATAAGAATTTTTTCAGCCTAATTGGCTCGAATTGAAGATATGAATTTCAATTTTTTGAAAACTTCTTATATGATTTATATCTTTGTTCAAAAGCTGAAAATATCTTTACGAAGGCTAATTAGACGCGGTATTTAATCAGCTGTACATCTATTTTGAAAAATCGTTTTCTCTTTATGACCGAGTAATTTTGGTTTTAATTCAGAACTGATTTTTAATAGTGTTTGTGCTAATTTTTCGAAAATTTCCGACGGTAGAGGATCCAACCTCAAATTTGACTGGTTACAAAAAATAATTACCTGAAAATTCAAACCACTGCCAAATAGTCGGCATTACTTTAATAAATGCAAGTTTGTGTATCCAAAATCAAATGTTTACACGATTGACATTTTTTTGGTGAATCAGTTCTGTCAAAGACAAGAAGTACAATTCTGATACAGGGTTGATACAGATTTTAGAACATCTGAAAAAGTCCTGAAATTTTGAAAAAGAGTCTGGGAATTCGTATTTCCATCGCTTTTTAAAGTTTTACAAATTATATTTTCTTTTCTGTTTATTTTACAATTTCCAGATTTATATAAATGGATTAAGTTACGTTCTAACGATATCTGAGTGAAAACAGGGAGATCAAATATCACCTCTTGTTAAATAGACAAGTTTTTTATAAGACTTTTAAATTTTTCTAACAAGATACATGAATCTTCAAAAAAGCAGTTGAATTCTCAACCTACAAAGAAGAATAAGGAATAAAAATATTTGACAACCAAACATTTGCATTTTAGCAACTGAACAGTTGAACTTTCAAGCAAAAAGAGCGATTTTTTCAACCTGCAGGGATAAATTTTCAACCAATTGGTCGAATTCTTCATAGAAAAAGGTTCAACTTTAACCAAAAACCGTTGCGTTTTTAACTTAGCAAGTTCATGTTTCCGAGGCAAAAATACGAACTTTTAAGTATAGATATTTGAATTTTTAGTCCAAGAGGGCGTATTTTATATCCAAAAAGACTTTCTATATTTTCGACCAAGAAAGATGACTTTTCAACAAAGAAGTTCAACTTCCAGTCAAGTAGTTGAATTTTCAACAAAACAGATTATTTCTTAATGAAAAATATTAAATTTTTAATGCTTGAAACCAAAAAAAAAAATATATATTCGAAATAAAGAACAGTGGAATTAAAACGAAAGATTATTATTTCGAATAAAAATCAGTTCGATTTAACCACACAAGACGAGTTTTTACCCAAATAATAGAATTTCTAACCCAAAATGATGAATTTTTAAGAAAACAGTTGAATTTGTAACCCGAAAATATGATTTTCAACAAAAAAGTTATTTTTATACAATCGAGATAGATCTTACAAAAAAAAAATATTTTTTTTCAAAAACAGTTCAATCTTTAACCCAATGGTAGAATTTCCCACCAACAAGGTATGAATTGTGAACCAAAAATATAACAGTAGATTTTTTAGTCAAAAAGAAATAACTTGAAAACTAGTTGGATTTTCTTATTGGTTTCTGTTAGAGGTTCGAAATTCATCTTGTTCCAGTGGAAAATTTACTGTTTAGTAGAAAATGCAAATATTTTCTAAAAAATGTCATATTTTGGTCGGAAATTCAAGTACTGGGTTGAAAGTTGAACTATTCATTGAAATTCCATTTTTTTCTCGTTGAAGATTTATCTCTTTGATACTGAATTTGTTCTATTTCCGGTAGCAAATTGATTCCGTTATATCGTAAATCCAACTTCTTGATTTTCAAGAATAAATTTATCGTTTTCCCAAACCATCAACTATCAGGTTGAAAAATTATCTTTGCAACTAAAAATTCAATCATTTAGTTGAAAATTTATGCATTTTGTCCATAATTCGTCCAGCTTAAAAAATAATAATCTGTTTTAGTTAGAAGATCATCTTTTTGATTGGAAAATAAACTCTATTTGAATGATTTTTAGTTTTCTGTTGAAAATTCATTGTTTCCCTTAAAGATCTATAATTTCAATGGGAACTTTATGTCTTTGTTTAAAAATTTTACTATTTTCCTAATTTTTTTTTTCTTTTTAAGAATTCATTTTCTGATTAAAATAAAATTATTTCATTGTTTGTTTCAATTTGATGAATTTAAATTAGAAAATTATCTTTTCTAGGTTAAATTTCATCGTTGTCGAAAGGATGTAACTTTTATTCAGTAAATACTCAGTTTATTCAGATTTATAAGCAAATTTATCAGTGCAATGCTTTCGAATTGATTAAAATTTCTATTTTGAATCGGATTTTTGGAAAAGTTGTCTCGGAATTTTTTCAAAAGTTGACCTTTTATAACAATCCGGTTATTATAATAATAATTGAAACTTACAACTTCTACAACGATCAATAGCTGATTCTGTTTTTCGCGAGATATTTTGTTCAGCCTAATGTGGTTAGACCTCATCAAATTGTTCGATTTATAGAAATACATTGACTCATAAAACAAAGATCCAAATATCTATTGTGATGTGAAATATTTTAATTCCAAGTATTTTTTCTAAAGTAGGGTGTAGCATTTCCTCCAAATTATTTAATTGCAAAAAGTAATGAGTATTTCCCTCAATTCCATAAATCATTCTAAAATTTGACTCCTCCCTTAATTCTTGATTTC
>WSXT02024472.1:0-13988 GCA_011762715.2 Neuroterus valhalla | reverse complement strand
ATTTTGAAGAAAAGCTGAAGAGAGGAGAGGGAAGTAAAATCACGCAAGCATGCTTAAAGGAGATTAGGTCCAGAGAGCCATGAGCCGAAAAAGTAGTTTTTAAGCGCTATATCATTTTAGAATTAGTAGCCAAGAGAGTGGAAGCAACTCTACCCCGAATATTCGGTTGAAATGATTGTCATGAGTGCTTTTGGAGGTGCTAATGCTAAGCTATCACTGGTTTGTAACTGACACGCTATTCATGCCCCAGAAGCATGCCGAAGTTCTCTTGGTATATCTAATTGGCATTCGAATTCAAAAGTAAAATTGATGACAGCTATAACGAATGTAAATTAATTGAAAAAAATGTTGAATGAAGGAAACAGTGGAAAATTTACAGTAAATTTATTTTTTATCAGGAATTTTTTGAACACTTAGCATAAAAATCTCTCCGATCATATTAAAAACTGAATTTCTATTATTCTAACGTGATATTGCATAATTTCAAGTCCTCCAAATTTATAATTATTATATTTAGAAAGCTTTGAATCCAAAAAGTGAAATCAGGTACATCTTGTAAATTATTGAGTTTTGAAACGGCCCACTTCCAAAATCTTTTCGGTAGTAATTCAGAAAGCGTTCAAAATTGAATAATTTTGGAATAACAGCGTTGGAAAAATTGAATAATTTTATTTTGGCCACACCCGCATTGAAAAAGCGTGTTTTCATACCCGTTTCGCGTCACAAGCATGGATGATTTGTGTCCGATCACGTTAGTCCGTTTTTAAGGGGATAAAAGTACTTTAACCCTGATGATTTCGTTAGTCGGTCACGAATAGGCTGTTGCAAAGAGTATCGTGTACGTTATGGGTCAGAAGCTGTGATTTGAGAGTTAGCCTTAGCGCACAATGTACTATTGAAACTTCGAAAACTTTTGAAATTCTCTCGAAGGCTTAAATAATACATATTATTCACACAAAATTGAATCTTTCAATATATAAGAGATCATTTTTGATAAAAACTTTTCTTTCATATTAATTTCAATTTCAAGGGTGATTCGACCATCTATGCGTTTGAAGTAACAGAAGAAGCTCCTCACTGTTGTCCTCTCAGCCATCACCGATGTGCTACTCTACATCAGGGATTGTCTTTCCTTCCTAAAAACAAGTGCGATGTCGCGAGTGTTGAATTCGCTTCGGCTCTCAGGCTAACGAATAATACAATAGAACCTTTGAGCTTTACGGTGCCACGAATCAAAGTAAGCAATATTTATGATTTAGATATATTTTTCTAGAACTTCATATTATCTCATTGATATATTGTATTTGTTATAGAGTGAACTCTTCCAAGACGATCTTTTTCCATCGACCAAAGTTACGTGGAAATACACAATGACTTCAGGAGAATGGTTTGGAGGAGCCAATAAACAACCATCTAGAATCAGTCTCAAGCCACCGGGAATGGATAGTTGTTAGTATTCCTTCCGAGCTTATGTTATTTATAGTGTGCAGAATTGTGCGAATTGTGCTCGCTTGACTCGCAAGTTTGAGCGCGCCTAGGCGCGCGTCTATCGGATCTCGCGTTCCGCGCTCGGTCCTTGTACTTCCCTACATTTGCATACAGAGCTTTTGAAACTCGATAGCAAAATGTCGACAACTTAAATTTGATCGTGAATTATCTTTTGTTGAAGCTTCTCCGGCTTTAACGAATACATTCTCATCTCGTGTCTCGTGCTGCGCACTCGATCAAAATTTTTCCGAAACGGTAGGGAAATTTTGTTGCCCATTTTTTTCCATATGTTGTGTACTTTTTCTAGAAATGTAATTGTTTAATGTTTTATTTTATTTTATACGATTGAAATAAAAATTACGCGTCCAATTGGAAAAATTATAACAAATTTATAGATCTTCTTCGGGTGAACAACTTTTCTTTATCAATCTTTTCTGTCTTAGCCTTCGTCATTTTTTCAAAAAGTTTATTATTTCATTCCTATAGTTATTTTTCTTGTTTGAAAATTAAAACTACATATTCTGTTAAAAAAAGATTGGTAACACATTTGAAGATATTCTCCTGGTAAAGAACTTGTGTCTATTTGTTTTTTTCTAAGCTTGTGACAATCGTCCGAAAGTTCCATTGTTTTCATTAAACAAAATTTTTTTTTTAATAAAGCAAGAACTACTTGTCCTATCAAAAAGTAAATTTTACAAAATTTCGATTTTTTGAGAAAATTCCAAAAGTTGTAAAGACCATCTTGTAGGGCTCCAAAAAAGAAACATTTTTCTCACCTTTTTTCATATCTTCCGTTGTTTGGCTAAAAACTCTCATTTTTGCTTATATTTTCGAATTTTGAAAATGACATAACACTGACAATTTTGTTTTCATCAAAAAACATCATGAGCATAAATTGTTCCACTTATTACTCACTATGGGAAGCTGTACTCACAATTTTTGAGTCTTGAAGAAAATGGTCTCAAAAATGTTCAAAATGCTCTAACGTTTTGAATTTTTTGACAAAATAGGTTGTTAACGAACTGGACTTTCAGTTTCTGAAACTGAAAGAGTCTAACAAAGGCCAATCAAATCAATTAGTTTTTTCGAAAATTATAGTGCTAACAGACAGACATACAGACATACATACGAACACATTCGTAAAAACCTTTTTTTCGGGTTCAGTGGGTCACAAAACGTGGAAATTTGACAAAAACGGGAGGAGGGAGATTTTACAAAATTCCCCCTGTAATTCGAATTCAAATTTAAGTTTCATAAAATAAAATGTTTCTGTTTCCTTTTACTAGAAAGTTTACATTCAATTCGTAAAACCGTTTTTCCATTTTCCATGGTATTCATATTGAATTTTGATTTTTTTGTTACCAGTGAGTGAAAATCAAGGACAAGCAGTAGTTACAGCTCCCGTAGCAGCTAAACAAAATACTCATATTTCGTCTCAGCCATTTAGTAGATGGAACGCAGATAACACTAGTCATTCTAAAACAAACGAGGTATGTGAACGCAGAATAGTTATTATTGTGTTTTCCATAATATTTAAGTCCAAGCAAAAAAAAAAGTTTAGTAAATTTATAGTAAACGCCTTAAGTACGAAATATTTTTATTGTCCATAAGCGATCCCACTTCTTATTTAACATTACCGCTTTTCTCCACTTTTCATACAAAGTTTATTTACAACCTTAAACTATATAACAGAAATTTCCCTTATTCTAAAAATGCGACATTAGTCCGTAGTCCGCAACGATTGCGAAAAGCGCAAGCGAAACATCATATTTTTTATCTTTGCGGTCTTCGTAAGCGTTGCTAAGTTGATACTCATGTTTGAATGAATCGTAATAAAAGTATTCGTATTCTAGTATAATTCACATTCACGAGAAATGAGGTTTAAAAAAGAATTAGGTATAATGTAAAAAAAGGAATCCTGAAAACTTTCTACTTGAAATATTGTTCAACTTGTGGAAGGTTTAAATTAGGAAGAATCAACGCAGAATATAAGAGTAATTTATCGCTTTTTGTACTTCTGAAACTTGGGAAAAATGTAAAGGTCTTTGATTTTTAAGCTTTTGAAATTGTACATTTGAAGATAATTAGGAGTATAAACTCTTCAAATGCGAAAAATTGAAGTATGCGTAAAATTGTGTATTTGAATTAAAAAGGATGCAAAGAATTCTTTTAAGGAATTCTATTTGCCGGAAAAGGATAACAATCTCAAGTCTTGACTTTTTTCTAAAGGTTCATGAAAACAAAATTACTATTCTTGAGAACAAGTACGCCTTTGATTGCTTCTATTTCATATGATTATTCTTCCTCATTTTTGCTGCAGTATTGATTATGACGCCTGCTGTTATTATTTTTGTCAATTGGTGGGAGCTGTCATTTAATTGTGACAAGTTTGTTTGATAAAATTATTCTTCAAAATATTTTTTAGTTCGGAAGTATATAAAAGTTAAGGAGTAATGAAGAGAGAGCATAAAAATAAAAATGTTAACGTTTGAAAACTACCGCAAAATGCATTTGGCGTCTATCCTAAAATTCTCTCCTGGTCGCTTATTGTTCGTTAGTAAATTTATTCACTTTTTGTATGTGTTAGATCCAAAAAACGTTAAGCAATCTTTTGGGAGACGTAATTCAATGTCCCCTGGAGCAGGATCAAATGGAAGGCGTGGATGAACACGAATGGGTACGCTTTTTCCCTCTCTCTCTCTCTCAGCTAATTTTTTTTTCAACAAATTTTCTTTGCCGAAAAGATTTCTTGGTTCTAAGAACAATTTATTCATTTCACAGGATGATTGAATGCAGAATGGAATGCAGATAATGAGTTGCGAAACTCGGTGATTGATTAATGTATCCTGAGTTGAATTAGGTTCATATTTCATTGGTAGTAGATACTAATGAAAATTCTAAATATGTGTATGCAATTTTTTTTAAGCTCACTGGTTCTGTTTTATGGGCCGTGCCATAAATGTATTTTTCTATTTATTCTGTTCTGCAGCGAATATTTTAATTTTCCATTTCATAAGCTCTTTGTCTACAATAGTGTTCTATAGTTTTATCTCTGTTCGATGGAACTAATAATTTTAGACCGTCAACGATAATGTTGCGCCTAATTAAATTATGAAAATATATGTATTCAATCAAGATGGTCGCTGGAACTGGAAATTATAATCAACATATTTTTTGTTCTGGAATTGTTCTCAATTTTAGTAGGAAAACTTATCTCTTAAATCTAAAATATCAAAAATTTATCACGTATTGATTAAAAATATGAATTCTTTGAAGTCAAATCGTAGAAGGCTTCCCAAATAAATAATTGAAAATTCTGAATGAAAAGTTCTCAATTAAAAGGATTTAAACACTCTATCGACCGGGAAAAAATATGTGCAAACCTGAATATGACCGGTAATTTTGTTCCTATTGCTAGATTTTAGTGGCCACCTTGAATTGACAGAATAAATTAACAAGAGAAAAACGCCAATTGTACATTTTAGTTCCGGTTCATAGTTTTGTAAAAAATATCATTACGCGAGTAATAATTTTCCAAAGCAGCGATATGCGCTCTCTCACCGTTTTCGAGAAAATTGAGTTGGAAATATTCGCCGAACGGCATATACTGGTCGGCGAAAAATATTACCAATTATACGATGACTCAGGTAGCGGCACTTTGGCTTTATGACCGTCAGGGTGCGTTTTCAGTTCTCACTGCTTTCACTTTTCTCCATTTATTGGAATGTTTATGAATATAATTTCCTCCAATGTTACCAATTCAAAAACTTGAAAAAATATCATATGGTATTCGAGGAAGCAAATATTTCTTATGATGAGTCACTGTTCTGTTTCAAAATCCGAATTAACAATACAATATTTAGTTCTACAAAGTATTAATAAAATCAATAACATTTGTCTGAAATAAATGTCTTCGCGAAATCTTGAAAAAAAAACGTTAAAAATCATAATTTGCACGATTTTTAAAAGGAGGAAATTATATTACTGAACATTTTGAATAATATAAAATTTTCGAAAAGTGGAGGCAGTTAGAATCAAATATGCAACCTTCTGGTTATGAAGCAGAGGTGCTGCTACCTGAGCTACCGGACCATTAAAATTGTTTTCCGCCAGCCCCGTACATGGCGGGAGGAGAATAAGTACAAACTCGATTGTATCGAAAACGGCGAAAAAGCGCATATTATTACTTTGGTAAATCAATTCTTAACGAGCTTTCATCACAAGAAATTATTAATTGAAGCTTAAATTTACAATTTGCGGTCTCCTCTTGTAAGTTAATATTCAGCTTAAGACATCAGCAATTAGTGAACAATCGCGCATCCATGACGAACTCTTTATTATTGCCGATTTGTTGCTCAATGTTTGAAAATCATATTAGGCAAAAGTATAATTTTCTCGACATGTTTCTTCCGATGCGTTTGCTTCAAAAATGCAACGGACAATGTTGAGGGAAATAAGCGTGATTATAGCTCTAGTCTGGAGGTAATTTTGTACTATGTACTTTCCACTATGCCTAATCTTAAAGCCAATAACTCGTATTTAAGTATTATACGAATCTATACACCAGTGTATTGGACCCTCTAAATTACATGAAGCTAAATGATTCAAAATGAGAGGTTATTCCTATGAAAAATGACTCAAAATCCAGATATGAAATTAACTTGAATCGATTTTTGGTCTTCGGGATCATTGAACCAAATATATTCGTATGGAATGATTTTTTGACCTGCTTCTCTTGAGGTAAAATATTAAAGGCAAAGAAATGTACAATTTGAAATCGAGGAAATATACTATTGATGTAAAGAACTCAAGGTATGCGTGCAATTTATGAAAGCAGTTTGAATTCTACAGTGCTTTTTTCTTCTGAACCTTACATCCAGTTTATTCTACGATAAGCCAGTGAATGAATTTTCCCTTCAATAGACTTGGTGGGAATAAATTTGTCCATCATATAATAAGGAAAAATGTATTCTACCGTTTCTACTCTTTTACTTGAAAATTAAGGGCTTTCGAGGAGTGGTAGTGAATTGATTATTATATAAGAAGAGTGTGCATCATGGTTATCACATTGATGTTGAGTTATATCAAGTGTGTGATACTAGTAATTGTTACTAAGATGAGTAAAAAGTCTTTATACCTTGTGAACCTGCACGCACATGCTAAAAATACCTTTAGTGGAAAAATATCGATGAATTGGAAAATAATAACAGTATACAGATTAGTAGTAAGGTAATATGCTTCAAATACAGTCAGGAAATTTGTACCACATACTCTTAGGTAAGCATACCAAGTCGAACACCCAAGAGTCGCGTCTATTTTCCACTTTTTACATTTTTTCGAAACCTAATTTTCACCATGTAAACGTAAGAAAACACTTTTGCTACGAAGTATTTTATTACGAAAGGATTTTGCGTCATTTAGATGTTGTATTCGAAACCTGTAGTTAGAAGTTTTTAATGTGACACAAGACACTTTTTTCAAATTAGAAGTATTTTTTGTGTTACATTAGGAACTCCATTTCTCTGAACTTCAAGTGATGCCTGCATTTTTCGGTGCTTAAGCATGAGAAGAGATTTTATTCCGAAAAAAAATTATTTCAGTTTTTTCTATGCATTCCATCTTGCGAGTGAGAGGCTGAAATTATGTTTAAATGTTCCAGAATTTGAAGTGTAATATTACGTGAAACAGACGATTTAATTAAAAGTGAATGATTGAATTGATATTTATAAATATTTATAATATTTAATAAAGATTTTCGTAGATCAAGCCTAATTGCAAATGTAAGAATATTTTTATACTTGCGTAATTTATGTAACATTTTGATAATTGTGATGCGATTTTTTTTTGGAGGGAAAGATTAAAATAATGAATATGTGAACATTTGTTACACGTAATATTATTATGCTTCTAAAAAGTTTCTTGGTGTAAGCTGCAAAATAGTACGTTCGATACGACACTCAGCAGTTATTTTTAGTATAAATAAGTTTTCTAAAATGAATGTGGATTTGTATTTTGAGGGAGACTTACTTGATAGATTTCTTCCATTCAGGATTATTTCCTTTTGTAAAGACTCGTGCTGACCAAGTATAAATAATTTAGCACCAATTTCTAGAAAAGACTCAAACTGGCAGTCATACCTACTAAGAGAGCCGACAGCTTTAATATGCTGAGTTATTACCTGATTCAACTTTTTATATAGAGTTATGTCTTTGTATTGACTTTGTACCCTACATGTATTTCGTCTATAAAGTATTCCTACTATTAAATTTGTATTTTCATTTCACCCCATACGAAAGTATTGACTTTATTGATCTTGTTTGCGAAAGCCTTCCCCTGAGATCATATAATTTGAAAGACTTCCAAGTAAAAATTGTCTGATATAAAGACTTGACTTTGACAAATTTAGTCGAAAGTCTCTTAACTTTCAATTATTGTTCATTCGGATTGTTAAGAGTTTCAGAATGTTTCGTTTCGAACGCTACTCGTTATACACTCACTCTTCCATATATTTCAAAAATATGTTTTTTCTTTTCTGTCTATTACCCTTGTTTATTATTTGGTATCTCCAAAAGTCCAAATGCGATAAGGCTATTTCACTAATACTACTTTTGTTGAAAAAGTTGACTTTACATGCATTGCATATGAGTTATAATTAGAGTCAAGTAAAATCGGAAAATGAAAAACGCTTAACTCTGAGATATTTCAGCAAAAAAATTGTCGTCTGCCTGCATCTTGGATTTGATTTAACAATTTCATGATTTTTTGCTGAGTATGTACTGCAGATAGTTAGCCTGCCCGAGCGAATCGAGGCACGGTGAGTCTCCCACTCAGTTTCTTGCACTGGGAATTTCCGGTTGGCTTTTAAATCTTGGTAGTTCCTCCTGAGAATTTTGTAACAAGAATCAAAATCTTCCATCGAACTGTTCTTTAAAAAATCCACTGTTAAGGTTACGAAATTGAGCTTTCAAATTTTTATTTGTTATGTGCATAAGCATAATAAGTACTATACAATAAGATTTATTATAATGGAAGGAGGTGTTTCGGGTTTCGAACGTGTACAAAACTACAAATTTTGCCGACGTTCGGTGAACGTTCCATTTCGAATGTTCAGGGCTGAGCGTTGAGCGTGGTTAGTACTTGGATGGAAAATCGTCAGGAAATACCGCGTGCTGTTGGCATGTTGGCGGGAGACTGTGTCCTCCCGTGTAACCAAATCAACCAATCACGAGTTACGCATACCCTGCAAGGGATTATGGCCTAATGGTACAAAAAAAAACAGCGGACTCAACGGGCCACCTTGCCTGAGTCCTCTCCTTGTTTGAAATTCTTCTCCTTTCTCATTTCCTTTCCTCACTCAAAACTTTGTTTCTTCAAATAATATTCCTTTGATTCTTTCAATCAGCTTCTCATCTACTCCTCTTCCTTCCATAGTTTGCCACAACACCCGCCTGTTCACCGAATCGAACGCTGCTTTAAAATCCACAAACAAGGTTACTACTTTTCCTCTCTTCCGCCCCAACTTCCTATTCACTAGATAGTTTAACACGCTAATGTTATCGGTTGTTCCTATTCCTTTCCTAAATCCCGTCTGGTTGTGTGGAATAGTGCCTTTGTCTTCTACCTGACTTTCTAACCTGTTTCTGAGCTCTTTGGCCTAGATTTTATGACTCACCGACATTATTCCTCACAGTAATCCTCCCCCTTTTCACCCTGTCCTTTCTTTAATAGCGGGATCACTAATCCTGTCCTACATTCTTCAGCCCATTCTTCTCCTCTCCATACTTTGTTACACATTCTGCATATCACTACTCGTACACCCCCCCCCCCCATAATTTAGAGCTACATTCTCCATGCCATCCTCTCCTGTCGCATTATTCATTTTAGAAAGGCCTCCTTCACTTTCCCCCTGCTTATATGGTTTCTGTCTTTCTTTTCTTCACTCATTTTTATATCCTCTTTCACTCCCTTCCTTCTTCCCCTTTCCCTATTGATTACCTACCATTCCTTTCCTTCCTTTACTGCTTGCTCTACCTTTTTCATACATCTTCCCTTTTCCTTATGTCTTTTATCGTGTAACATTCCCTCATATCCTCGTTCTCTCCTATTGTACTCCTTTCTACCAGTCTCCTTTTTTCTCGATTATCTAACAATCTCCTTTATTTTTTCTTTACCTTCCTTTTATTCCTTGTTCCACCAACCTTTTCCTTCCATGTCCCTTTCCCCTTTTGGTCTCACAGCCTCTTTTACCTTTTTAATCACCCCCTTCATTATTTCTATTATTTTGGCTACCCCTTTCTGTTCTGTCCATTTTAGATTCTTATTCTTCATTTTTTCACCGGATTCTTTCAACTTTCTCTTCCTCAGCGCCCCATGTTTTTCTTTCTTACCTTTCCTCCTCCCTTCTTCCCAATAGAATATTTACGACCTCATTGAATCGTTTACACGCGGATTATTTTGTTTTTCAAAGGATTTCAGACGACACGCATTTTACCGAATTTATGGGAAATTTTTCTGGACAAAGTTAGGAGTATGTATTTCAATTCCTAAAACTAGTGACGCCGTTCACCAAGAATTAATTTTGATTAAATTTCAAAGTATTGTATGTAGTATCCGAAATAATATACAGAGTCCTACCAGGTCAACTTGTCCGGACTTATGTAGCTGCATTAAAAATAAATGAAAAAATCGGAAATTTCTTGTTCACAAATTGTTGAAGTTGTAGTTTTTGAGTTATCAATTAATAAATCAGGACCAATCAGCAGCGCAGTATAAGCAGTCGCCGCATGCGTGAGCCCAAGTCAAACTCTGTATTTTATACGAATAATCTAGATTTATCCATTTCGGCTTAATGCCGTGTAAAGGAAAAAGAAAAACTCGTCAATTTAGAATGATTCATGGTTGGAGAAAATTCCTAGTAGCCTCAAATAATTGTAGCACTACTATTGTAGGAATTCGAAAATTCACTTGAATTCATTAATAAAAACTTTAACATCTACTTGCTTGAATCTAAATTTGAAAAATCTCTTTGTTTATAAAATACTTTTTATTCAACATAAAAATCAAGTCAGGAAATTTGATAAGTTTGAACCTTAACTTTGAAAACGTGTAATAAAGATAAAATGTTTGATTGCATAATTGAACAATACAATAAAATTCTCTTATATGCTTTTTTTTTATTCATTAATATAAAAATCTATAATCAACTTGTTCCTCCAACTCGATCTCTGGGGATTAATCTGAGTTCTGAGCCATGTTTCAGAAAGATGGTTCCTGAAATAAATACAAGGATTTTTTTCGGTTTATTGAGTTTTATATCTTCTCCTTGGAACTATTTTCACATCATTTTCTTTCAAAATAATTCCACATACCCGCTGTTTGCTGTGGATTAATTCCGATACCATCGTCAGTTATTATCGCTGACGTAGCTGGGGTTACTTTGAACTCCTCCGCAGCAAACTTTAAGACAGCAGTAAAAGGTGTTTTATCTGGTACGCTGAGTCTGTAAGAAATACCCAATGATTGTGAACAGTCTTGAGCATTTTTTAGACTATAGATATAATTATTAAACTGGACAATTAAAGGTAAGTGGTTTTAATTGAAAAACAAGCCAAAGAGGTCGGCAAGCGCCCTCAATAAAGGGTTTTGTTGACTACAGGATAAAAAAAATATGTAACCTAGAAACTTTCATTCTTGAATATTTATGGGTACGTCAGAAGTGAATCGGACATTAAAAATTTCAATATGTAACCACTGATATAAGACAAGCCTACAACAATGCATATTTTATTCTCTAAACATAATAGATAAGCAGATGAAAATATTTTTTCTCGGGCATACTGCGGTGGGTAACATCCATACCAAATTCAAACCCTCTAGCGCAAATATTAAAGCTGCTGGGTCATTCCAGAATAGATCATCTAGACGTCGTTGCGACGTAAGCAAAAAAAATTCATATTAATATATGATGTTCCTGGATGTTTTCTGAGTTGAATTTTACAAATGCTTTGATCTTTTATTCCTTCTGTAAAAAAGAATGTTTAATGATGATATGCACTGTGAAAATGATGCGTGAGCTGCATTAGGAAATGAGTATACGATATTTCGAATTAACCACTAATATAGGTACGGAAAGTGATTACAAAATACTGCTCTAAAATGTAAAATTTCGAGGTTTTTGATTTTACATTTTTCCGATGATGTGGAATAAAAATAATGAAATCCAACTTTTTAGAGAGTATATTTCTCTAGTATTATTAATTTTTATCAAAAGTCGCTTGCATATAGACACTTTTGTGTGTATATGTGTATCTTTTTGGAAAGAGAAACATTCTATGAAATGAGTTTTCCCCCCTACTAAATTGCATGAAAAACAAATGAGAGAAGTTTTCTCTCTAGAGGTACCGACATCACGACTATTCGGAGATGAACATTCCCTTGATAGATTAATTTTTACCACGTAAGCCGACGAGGCTTTTCTAGAGTGCGTCCCTAAATTGTATTTATGAGATTTATGAATTAACAACACTCTCCTACTTGATTTGAAAAAATGAGCGTTTTTATTACGTAAATAATATAAAATTGTCTTACTAAGTAACATTATGCTAATTATACTCCAAATTTTTGTTTAGAATTAGCCTAAAGGTTCTGCTTCCAATCTATAGAAACGAATGCAGTCTCTTTCAATATATTCCCAAACTTTTCCACCCATTTCTCTCGCTAAGTCTAATCTCTCTCTCGTCTGATTGCTAACGTCATTTGATTCTTCTAGAAGGATTCTGAAAATTTTTGCTATATCCTTGTATTCGATGCCTTCCTCTGAAGCCCAGTTACCATCTTCAGATGTCATGTTTCGTCCGAAGTAAAAGACAGCGTCCAAAAAATTGACACAGAATTCAGAATTATCGATAAGCAGTTGTACAAGCGATTTCGCATCAACTTTCATAAAATCTCTAAGGAACTGTGGATCATTCTTAAATGCTCTAGACGTAAGTCTCTCCATTATAACTGCCTTAGTTTCTGGATTAATACCATTTTTGAGAGCGAAATTAACGAGTCTCGAAACCTGACTATCGTCTAGGATTTTATCTATGCATTGGACAACTTCATTCAATTTTCCACTGCGGGTTCCTTTTTCCCACGTGGCAAGAAGAGCTTGGTCATGCAATTCTGAAACAGGAAGTCCTAATTCAACCAATGATTTTAATATTGAATTGACGCACATTGAAACCGCTAGAGTTTCTTCAAGAAAAACGCTCAATCTTTCATTTCCACGGTGTCGGATGTAGAGATCAAATAGAATATCAACGTTTGAAGTTGGAACCCTGGAATCTTTCATATAATGCTCAAGCATTTTATCGCAGGCTTTTTCGAAATCTGAGCACTTGAAAGTGTAGCATCTTCCTTTTTCCGAAAGTCGATAGTTTAAATTTTCTTCGAAAAATTGTGCTTTCTCTTCTTGATGAACTTTTGAAATTATATTCTCGATCATTTGGCAGCATTCGAAGGCTTTGCCTAAATTTTCCTTTGCTGCGGTCTCAGTAATGATCGGCTTTTCAAGTATATCCAGGTAAACGTCGAATATCGAAATAATTTCGTCGATTTTAGGATCACTCATATTGAAACTCTTTACTTCTTTCCCTCTCTCTTATTTTCAACGCAATAAATGGATGTTCAAAATCTTGCAACTCAGTTTATGAGTGACAGAAACGTAATTGAATAAATGTAAGAGTTGAAGCATAATTTTGCTGTAGGAATCTTGATCCGTAAAAGTAATTTAATGATTACAATATTAAAAGTGTTTAATCAAACTTACACTTTGAATGGCAATTTCGGATCGGACGTTAGTGTGATTTTGAATGTCACTTTGCCGTTCCTGAAAACAGAGATGAGATATTTTGTATTTTCTGACTTGCCGCATCAGTATGTTTATATTGTGTACATTCAAAAAAAAAAATCTCGCAAAAGAACTTTTTATGGAAAAAAACTATTTTTTCTCAAAGTCACATTTTAAACAAAATACTATTTAGTATACAATTATTATTACTGCAAAGAACTACTTTTATACAAAAATCGAATCATTTTAACGATAACTGAAGAAGATAAATGAATAAATAAATAAATGATCTGTAACTAAAAAAACTATCGCACGGTTTCTTTTATAAGTTTAACAAAATATTGTAATTTACAATAAATGAACTAAAATCAATTTCGAATTTACGCAATCCCTCAAGTTAAGGTTTAAGAGATTCAAAGATGAAAGAATAGAACTCAAAGTAATTCAATGTCTGATACATAAATTTTGCAAGTATAAAAAATCAATCGTTTTTATTTACAACGTTTCATTGGAAGTTTAAGGAAAGTTCCCAGAATCAAGGATCGTTCACAAAATCGAATATAATTAACAATCTGAACACCTTTAAAATTGACATATCACAAGATTTTCACACTGTTTACAACATACAATTCTAGTATTCAGCACACACACACACACACACACACAC
>WSXT02024461.1:0-13989 GCA_011762715.2 Neuroterus valhalla | reverse complement strand
TTAACAAATTACATTTTTGATAATAATAGAATATTCATTTGAATTGCAATGGCAACGTCTTAAAGTTGAGGCTGCAGAAAAAATTTGCTCCACGGTTGACATGATTTTGTACGTTCAAATTATCCGAACACAATAAGTCACATTCTTTGTATTCAGTAGACTTGTCGCTATAGTCAGTACTAGAAGATATTTTATATCTTGCTTTTTAAGTAATCTCTCACTACTTTTTACGGAAAATTACGATTTTTCCTCTGTTTTTTATTGTTCATTGTAAAGAAAATGATAAGTATAAAAATATTTGAACAAAAATTTCAAAATTTCAAAGCAATCGGACACTGCTTACCAATAGCACAGTTTACAGTCAATCCGCAATTCCAGCACCATAGATTCCACCACACATTCATGTTCATCTTTCCTTGGTGAAATTTGAAAATATACGATCAGAAAAACGTGAGTGATAAAGCATAAAAGACTTGACCGGTGCTCATACCTAATAGAGAGCATAAACCAGCATCGTTATATTCATGGCCTTGTAACTTGGAAATTTTTCATTTTCAGGGCATATCCTTCTGCAGACAGATTTTTCATATAATCAAAAACGGAAATATGGAAGAAAAAAAACATCGATTTTTTCAAACGTCTTGGATAGAATAGCCCCTTAATATTATTAAAACCATTCCTTTGGAGTTATTCATTATTCCCTTCTTCCCAGGGAATATTTGTTGGACGGATCACACATTCGTGAATTGCAAGACAGTAGAGTGCAGAGAACGTGAGCGGTTCTGAGCCCACAATCAACTATATTCTGATAGGATCTAATAGTAAATTTCACGCTATTCAAAAGTATTCTTAGATTTAATTTGTGACATAAATATTCCTGTGATATAGAGTAGAGTTATAAATAAATATATATTTAAAAAAATATATCAGTATAACATTTCAAATATCAAAATGCGCTGTCACTTGTGTACAGCTAGTTGTACCTCGTCTTCAAAGGCTCTGATTACACATCGGCGTGTTTTTCCTTAATAGTCTCAGTGACACCAGTAAGTATGAGTGTACTCTTTCGGGATGCGGGATTCGTAATTGTCGAATTTGAAAGCTGTGTTTCAGGGCCAGTACAAACTCTAGAAGATAGAGTCCAGCAAATTTTGATTCAAAATTCTGTTTCTCTAGAAGATCGTACATAAGAATAAATATTTATCATCAAATAGATCCTCCATGAGGATCAGATGGACCCTCTGAGATGACTGAGTCGGCCCTCTGCGAAGGCCGAGTCGACTCTCTGAGATGATCGAACCGATCTTCAAAAAGGGCCAGATCGACCCCCTCAGAAGACTGAGTCGACTCTCTAAGAGGATCGAATCGGCCCTCTCAGAAGGCTGAGTCGGCCATCTGGTGATGACCAAGTCAACTATCCGCGATGGTCGAATCCACCCTCTAAGAAGTCCGAACCGGACCTCTCGTTTCGATCCTCTACAAATGGTCGCTTTGGCCCTCTAGAAGGCTGTCCCATATTCGGCCCTCAAAGATAGTCAATCTGGACCTCTAGATGGTTGGACTAGCCCTCCATTTTTCTCCGTGTACCCCTCAGGTAATTTGAAAAGCACCATAAAAGCACTTTCAGAAGGAAACAAGAGAAAATTGTAAAACGTCTATATTTTTGTGTCAAATTATAAACCTGAATCTAAAACAAACAGCATAATAAAGTTAAAAGCAATAAAAACAAAACTAATCACGGGAAATATGTAATGCAACATACTACGTAATACAAAAGGAGCCCAAGCCAAAACTGTGTTTTTTTTATTGTGTTTTTAGATTTAAGAACTTTCGGGGGGAATGAGACTCCAAACCAACAAAAAAATGAGAGACGTGGGTACCCAGGCGTACGAATGGTTAATAGGAGGAAAGCATGCATATTTAACGATAAAAACAAGAGAGAAAAGCATAGCGATAACGGCAACACATAACCGGACCAACATTTGGAACAACAACAAAAAATTGCGAAATAAAATAGTGCGAACCAACCGATATAGCCAAGAAAAAAAGCCAGGCCAAATCCTTATGAGCAGGAAAAACGCCCACGAAACGCAAGCCTCTAAAAACATGCGGACGGAAAATCTTTATAAAGAAATACTAAAAGAAATGCGGGCTTGCGTTATGGAAATAAGCGACCAACTCAAAGCCGCAAAGCGCAAGAGACATCTCCATAGGATCAAACAGGCTAGAGAACGAAAAATAGAAGTAATAGAAGATAATAAGGAACTACTTTGGGGACAGGATATTGGAGGAAAATTTTACTCATTTATATTCTTTAAAGACATTCAGTATTGTGAAAAAGAGTACGAAAAATGAAATTTAACATATATCGTGTACCCACTATAAATCTCTTAATCGCAATAAACGAACGTTTCCAAAAGTTCTTTTTGTATCCATTCGTTTATGGGGGTGACCCGGTATATTTTCGATTGCAGAATGAAAGTAAATTTTTCTTCTCGAACTCCTGCATCCCTTTAGGGGGGGGGGGGCCGATTATTTCATAAGAAATACGTATCAAAAAGCTCCGCGGCATCAGAAAACAGATATCTAATCAGAGCAAACACCTTCATTTCCTTTTATAAACGAATCAATATTACAAAAATTTGAAAAATTTATTGGTTTAGGGGGGCACTGAGACAGTTCAGAATATTTGCAATATAAATCATCAAACTCTAAATTTAATATAGAAATGATATAAATTCAGGACGGAAGATAACCATTGACGCTTAAATATCGAATTTATATATATGCACATTTCTGTACCGATGATAGGATAAGAATATAGTAATAGTGCAATGGTTATGTGAAGTCAAAGTGAATGAAGTAAAAATCGATGATTGCGCACGAAGGATTTCAAGGTAGGGATAACCGGGTCCGAGGAAGCAAGAATCGGCAGTCGAGGAGACGACCGATTTACGCAAATCAGTCATTCAGTCGTCGCCAGGCATTAGATTAGGACTCACGGTTGGCTTCCGACCTCTACAATTAGAATTTTCACCATTGAGGAAACGTCGTGCACGATGCAAGCGGTCAAGACCGTTTGGGTTCATGATTAGGAAAATTGGGGAGACTGAGTGACCATACTATTTAGTGACGGGTAAATTCATCCGATTTATTTAATTTGTGAACTAAACTTCTATCTTCTTCTCTCATACAATTTACCATTTCCTCTTTTACTCGTTAATCCTTAAGTAACCCATTCTTTTGGGAATCCAAGGATGCCAGTCCGACGGACTTTCAATTTTTGAAGGAATTTTAGTTCATTTTGAATTAAAGAACTCCAGCAAGTGAAGATCGATTTATGACAATTTAAGGGATTTGATTAATGAGATCACTGGTGCCTGATTAACCCATTCTTATGGGAACCCATGCACTAGTGTCAAGTAGAGCAAGGGAATTTTCAGGGTAAATGTGTCTACCCGTTGATCACACTTCCTGTATAGATAAAATTTGAGGCAGGAACCCTTACATCTTATGGCTATAACCAAGACCTCAAAATAGGTATTTGGTTTTCTTAATTGAATTCACAAGTTGATAAGAGGTAGCAGATGATTTTCTATGTGCAGACATTGCACTAAGATCTGCGTAGAAAAACGTTCGATTTGTAATTTCATTTAATGCCACGATTCAGTATTCTCAGAGGTGAAGGAAAATTCATATAGGGTTTCTTGGTATCTGAACTGCAAGAACTAGGTTCAGAAATGATAATTTAGTAGGGTTTGAACATGAATCAGCGTTCGCTCCTGTGATCCCATTTCTCTGTTTTGTAAAGATAAAAATAATGAATATTACAGCATTAGAAGCTTTGGTAGATCCCGAAGTCAGAGACGATTGTATTTGGAGGGAATTTCGGACCGAAATTACTTCAAAATCAAAGGCTTGAGAAAAGTGAGCTAGAATTTAATTTGAACGAGAAACCCGTGACAGTTGATGGAGTATCTTTTGGGATTGTTATCTATAATGAAGTAATTCGTTTCAGGTTTGTTGTCCTTCCAGGATTGGAACCGGCGTGTATACTCTGTACCAATTTCTTGACGAGGATACATTAAAATCGATTGATCCTGAAATCTATGGTGTATCCCATAGAGGGGAAAGCTCGAGACAGTTTTACTTCAAGAAAATAACTTGAAGACAAAGGGGAAAATTAACGTAATGTCCCTGAACTCAGGTTTCTTAACGTTTAAATAGTAGATTGTTATGTGCTGATAGTAGTTTAAGGTTACAGTGCGTATTTTATTTCTCGGTACGTTAGGGTGTTTCATATTATCTGAGCGAGGGTTTCTGATTTCTGATTTCACCAATCGAAAGAGCAAGTTTCACACTATAACAAGTGCTCATAATCAGAAAATCGATTTTTTGCTGCTAAGGGCCCTTCTCTCGTAGCGCGTCACATATTCTGGAGGACAGTTTAACGTGGTTGAACTAGGGATGGGCGATACTGAGAAAAAGTATCGATGCTGAAGTATCGATACTTTAAAAAGTTTGATCTTGATCTAAGTACCGATCTGAATGCAAAAGTATCGATAACAAAGAATCGACGTCAGAGTATCGATTTTTTTTCGGTATTTTCGGTCAATATTGCTCGAAATTAATTGTACAGCTTAGAGTTTTTTCCTTAACACAGCAGTTCAAATGTGATAGATATGAAGAAAAAAAGGCTGACGTGTATAAAAGTATTAACATTCTTTTCATTTGAATGATTAGAAACTAGCTATTGGAAACGAGGCTTGTACATACTATGGTTAATACAATATTGTGTAGTACTCTTAAAACACATGCATATTTGGTTTCATTGCCCTACATAGTTCCTTAGTTATATTTACCTTGTTACATTATTTACTGTGAATATCACATTATTTGAACGAAATTGCATCCGTTATAACAGTATACCTACAAAATATAGTTATTTTCGTGAACATCTTTGATTTCATGTCCCTACGTAGCTATTCTGTTACATTATTTACTGCTCATATCACATTATGTAAACGGAATTGCATCAGTTATAACAATATCTCTACACAATATAGTTAATTTTGTGAACAATATTGTAGTACTGTCATAGTATGCACATTTTTTATTCTATGTCCCCACGCAGTTATTCTGATACATTATTTACTGCAAATATCACATTATTTAAACGAAATTACATAGGTTAAGACATTCATGTCTACATTATATAGCTCATTTCGTCAACAACATTGTAGTACTCTTAAAATATGCGCATCTTTGCTTTATGCCCCTACGTGATTGTCTTGTTACATTACGTACTGCAAAGAGCACATTATTTAAATGAAATTACATAAGTTAAAACAGTATGTCTACATAATATAATTTATTCCGTGAATAATATTGTAGTACTCTTGAAATATGCGCATATTTGGTGTTATGACCCTACGTGGCTATCTTGTTACATCACTTACTGCGAATATCACATTATTTGAACGAAATTATAGTGCTCTCATAATACGCGCATCTTTGGTTTTACGCTTGTACGTAGTTATCTTATTATATTATATACTGCGAATATCACATTATTCAAACAAAATTACATCAGTCATAAAAATGGTGTACTCAAATCCTGAAAAGAAAACCCTGACGGTTTTTGAGTTACTAAGTGCTAAACTACGAACCATTTTAACAAACCTAGGCCAATATCTTGAAAAGAGATCAGAGAAAGAAATGTTTCTTCGAAAAGTCATTGCGCTCTGAGGAAATTGTCATTTCTCAAGGCCATTCAAGGTAAAAATATTATTTGTTGTTGACATTGAGCCAATAAAGACAAGATGTGAGTAGGAAATCAATATTCAGCAAAGGGAGGCATGGTGTTTTTAACATCCAGGCAATAAAGCGACGACATGAGCAAGACCTATCCTAGTCAATATCCAGCCACTGAAGACAAAAGACGAGCAAGCTGTTGTCAATATTAGGCCAATGAAGGCAAGATATGAACAGGATGTAGTCATTATCTAGCCAAGGAAGGCAAGATATGAGGATTTTGTTGGCAACAAACTAAACCGAAGGAACCAACCCGAATGAATGAACCCAAACGAACGAGCTCAAACTAAACGAACCGACCGGAACGATCAAACACAAGCGAACCAAACCCAACAAGCCAACCCAAACGATTTAACCCAACCGAAACGATCCAACCCAAACGAACCAATTAACTCAAACGAATCAATATATGTGATATGTGCATTTTTTTCGATGATAAATTACAGATTTAGAATCCCCAGTTCTTCTCCTCAACGCCAGATAGGAAAACTAATCGGGATAAACGCTCAGGATTTAACCTACTTCTAAAATTGCTGTCAATGAGACTCGCTCTTGAGAACAAGAGTTCTTAGGCGACCGATGTAGCTGGAATACTCAGGTATTCAACTGTAACGCGATAGACATTCGGAAAAGCGTGTTTTGCCTCTTCCCAATATTTTAAAGGATCTCCCTTCCTCGGAATAACGGTTTGCGACAAATAGTTTTTTAGTTCTGTAGGAACACCACCTGGTTCGTCACGATGTGGAATGCTTCGAGCTCTTGTATCATGGTGATCCCATAACTCGTCAACATATTTTTCAATGTTGTTGTCAGCCTGCGCATCATTTCACTGCGATGGCCTCCCTCTATTCATCTCCGCTGAAACTGCCACAAGCGTTTGAGATACAGTTAGAGATTTAGAAAAGTGAAGCTTTCTGAAGCGAGGATCAAGTAGAGTTGCTCTTGCAAGGATCGGATACTTCTCTGCCAGCGAATCAAATCTGAATTTCATTTCTTCTGATAAGTTCATTCGCAATAATATACCTATTCCTGAATTAGGTTCCTATTTCTCCAGTGCTGCATGCAGACAGATAACTATTGGAATCGATTTACTACAGGTAACATCGTCATCACACAACTCTCTAGTGACCTAATCGATCGGTTTCAGAAGATCCATAATTTCTTTTAGAGTCTCTATTTCCTGCGGAAGTAACATAGGTGGACCTCCACGAAGATGAAAAAGTGCTGAGCTAAGAAGCTATCAAAAGAAAGCGTTAAATCATATAATATGCGGTATTCCATCGAGTGTCTTCTTATTGTATTAATTTAAGCAAAGTTCCTTCCGTCTTTCCAGCTGCGAATTCAAGACTTCATAATTCGTCTACCGCATTATTGCTTTGTTTAAAGTATGCCACTATACGCTTGACCTTGTCCACAATTTCTTTTAACATTAAAGTCTTCTCCATTGCGAGTTCTGGGATCAACTGTATTGTGTGCGCCATACATGGTAAGTGAAGTGACGTGCCAAACGTATCATACACAGCTTTTACTATATTTGCTGCGTTATCTGTGATAACTGCACTTGTAGACGATCTTAGGATGTTCCGTTCCTGGCACGAATTGTCAAGTTGAGTGTCCGAATAATCAGAAGTATGACTCTCATTTAGTGGAAAGCACCCTAGTTTAACGGATTTTATGCTGAAAGATTCTAGATAATGCACAGTCAACGCCAAGTTACTTTCATCAGTATTTCTATGAGTCCAGTTATCCTTGGTTAAACTCAGATTTTCTATACTTTCTGAATCAGACTTCACTTTCTCATTCGAGGTGTTATATTTCGCGTCTATTAGTCTCGTAACTGTTCTCCTACTTGGCGGTTTATATAGCGGAATTGCCACTCGGGCAAATTTGTTGAACCCTCGCCTTTCGCTTGTCCTTAACGGTGGATCATCGGCAGCGATCATATAAAGCAACGCGTTAGTTAATAATGCATTTTTCTTTCCACAATCTGCAAATAAAAAAAATAGTTACCTACGAAGGTTCCACTAGTTTGTTCCCAAATTCTTGAGAAAGTATCCATAATTTGGAATTAAAAAATAAGAACTATTCGACAAATTTAAGGTTAAACTTCAAAATATTTATGGACCTATTTGTGTTTTTGTATTTTTATGGAATTTGTTTTAAAAAAGACGAGCTTAATCTGATATATTTTGATAAAATTCCAACTGATCTAATTAAATAATTGAACAAGTTTTAATTGCATTCAATCATCTCTGAATAAATTAGAATTTCTTGAATAACGATACAGTGTATATGTGATTAATGAATCATGAGCCTCTGGTAGTAGGCAAGATAATATATTCACAAATTCGTAATGATCTATGTAATTATCACTAAAAATGAAACGACAGGTTATTTAGAAACACGAAAGTTCGAAAACTAGAATATATGACAGTCGAGGAATAAGTGGCTTAAATATATTTAATCCAAACTGTATAATAAAAGTTCAAGGAAGTAGAAGGTTTACATAGAAAATAGAAGAGGCAGATTAGGAATTGGGAAATAAGGAAATATATACCTTCATAAGATTTGATTTCTTCGAACACATCATCGATTCTTTTATCAGTCTTACGTTTCTTAGGATTATGGGATGAAGATTCCTAAAAATTATGATTCAAAATCCAGTTTTACAGAAGAAGAAATTCATGTTGAAGGATTTACATCGAAAAGGATGACAGAAAAGGAAAAAATTGGGAAAAAATGTTTTAAAAAATGTTTTAAAAACCAGCTGATCTATGAGTCAGAATATTGAATCAAAATTCCCTAATTTAAAAGTTGTACATACCTCCATTGTATGATCATTTCTCAAGTTTGAATCCGGATCTGGGTTCAGTTCATGGTACGAATCAACACCTTGGTCAACATCCTCTGTTGGATTTGAGGACGATGGCCCAAAGTACCCAGCAGTACCAGAAGATCCAGCAGTCCCAGAAGACACATCCGACCCAAAAGTCCTAGCAAACCTAGAAAACCAAGCAGTCCCAGCAGACACAGAAGATCGTCCTCAGCAGTGCTTTAATAGTACTCGGGCTCGTCGGCCTTCGGCTTGTTGTAGAGGAGGATCAAGGATCAACTTCTCTCTCACGAGCTTTCTCTTCTATCTTCTTGGTCCTCAACACGTTTTCCACGTACTGAGCTACGATGATCCAGTAGTCGCGGGAGCTTATCATCAGCTCTAAGATGTTATCTGGCATGATGTTGGTGTTCACTTCTAACTCTACCCGACTCTTTTCAACTGCCCATCTGTCGCACTCGAAGAACGTGTGCTCTATAAGCGTTGAAATTTCCGTGGCCAGAAAGAAACTGCGTAAGGTAAAAATTAACCTCACCAAACTTCCTGGCGATCCACGGCTTCAAACTGCCTATCAACCTCACCGTCCGCCTCTCTCTTGAGTCGGCTTCCCAATCCTCTTCCCATTGCTGTAATGTAGCTAACCTCATACGGGCAGGAATGCCTTTACCCGCACTATGCTGCTAAGCTTCATAGATTAACTTCCTCTCGGCTGCAAGAAGGTCGACTGGGATACAAGTCGCAATGACCAAAACAGCCGGACCGGACACTGACCTATAGGCACAAGCAACTCTGAGGGCATGCTTACGCTGAACCCTTGGAAGTTCGTTCCTACGACAGCCAAACCTAAGAGCATCTGCCCAAACTTCTGCTCCATAGAGAATTATGGAGTTCGTAACACTCATTAGAACTCTACTTCTACAGCTCCTAGGCCCTGAAAAATTTGGCATGAGCCTTGATAGCAGCCACCATAGTCTCAGCTTTAGCAGCAGCTTTGGCTATCTGGATCCCGAAAGTGAGCCTCTCATCAATCCATGCACCCAAGTACTTCAGTACATTCTCAACCTTCCTCGAGACCACAGCTACCAGCAACCTCGCTTCTGCTTCAGTCCTGGCTCTAATCATTGCCGCCAAGTCATCAGCAAAACCGATTAGTTTAACACCATCAGGAACATCCATTAATAATTAATCCATTAATAACATTCCACATGTCAGGTCCAAGAACTGAGCCCTGAGCAACTCCTGAAGTGACACTGGCGCAGAGAGTACCTATTGTTGTATCGCAGATAAGCTGCCTATCGTCAAAGTAATCATTGAATATGCACAGAAGATATCCAGGAATCCTAAATCTATTCTCCAGCGCATCAAGAATGTCGACCCATCTTAACAAGTTAATGGCATTCTTAACGTCAAATGTAATCATGACACAGACAATTCTCGTCCTATGACTACCGCGTCAGGCTACCTCTAATTCTTGAAGAGCCTCAAGATTCGATCCTACTGCAGACCTGCCATGTCGAAAGCCATGCTGATTATTGGCTTGATCCCCTGCCGCATCTACAGCCATTCTCAACCTAGCTCGAAGCATCAACTCGAAGAGCTTGCCCGCAACATCAAGCCTACAAAGAGGTCTGTATGAAGATGTCGTGATCGGGGCCCCCTTATCCTTGTCCAGCAGAACAAGTTTCTGCCTCTTCCACCTTGCACAGAAGACACCAGCTGAAAGGCATGAATTATATAAGTTAAGCAGCAAGGAAGGATATTCACTTGCTCTCTTGCTCTCACTTGCTCAAGATCTCTCCGGTTACTATCTGATAACCAAGCCCCCATATATCTTGATCAACAGCCTCCCGTATCTCTATCCACTTGCTGCGTTTGCTGTCTCTAATAGCTCTATTTAACGCCTCTTTGGCGTTTAAATAATCTCTATTAGCTTCCAAAGCATCCAACCTCTTTTTGTGTGCTCTGGGCACCTTACGCTCCAAACTGAAACATCTACTCCTCAGCATCGCAATTTTCTGAGTCCACCAATACACCGGTAGATTATGGAGTTGAAATTCAATGTTGAAACGAGTTGAAATTCAATGTAAAGTTTTCAAAAATACACGAAGAAATCTCAAACAACTGAATAAGGCCACCAAAACGTGAATTTCCGCAACTAATTATGTCGGTGTTTGATCCTCTCGGTCCAATTTCACCTTTCACGTTGGATTCCAAAATAGAATGCAAGAGATTTGGAGAAGCGGTATAGGTTGGGATGACAAATTACGCGAAGGAGAATACGCTGGATGGTTAGAATGGATGGAAAAATTGAACGTTAGGGAAGTGTGCCGTGTACCACGTTGTTATATGACTCAGGCACGGCAAGTCAAAACGCAACTTCATATATTTTCTGATGCGAGCTATACTGCACATGCTACAGCCACGTACTTACGTTCCGAGTATAGCGACGGTCCTGCGCCAGTTACGTTGATTATGGCTAAAGGCAAAGTTGTTCCCTTGAATGAATGAATTAAGGAAAGGCAAAAATGTTGGCAAATCAAGTAAAATAGCAAATGTAAGACCATTTTTAGATCAAAATCAATTATTGAGAGCAAACGGTCGCGCAAATTTAGCAAATGAAAACTTTGAGAACCAACCAATAATAGTCGATAGCAATCATTATGCAACTAGATTGCTAATTTCTGAGTATCATCCGAAATATTATCATAGTAGCAACAACACTGTTCTTAACGAGCTTCGTCAAAAATACTACATTCTCGGTCTTAGAAATACATTGCGTTCTATTTCGTGTAAATGTTTGGTGTGCTGTGTACGCAGAGGGAAACCAACAACCCTTCGATGCCGAGATATATAAGTCTGCAAAAACAATATAGACTAGCACAACATTACTCCGCCTGTTTTTGGAAAAGATGGCTGCGTGAGTATTTGCCTAGTTTAATACCGCGAAAAAAGTAGGTCGAAAAACAAATCCCTTTACAGCTAAATGATATCGTTCTCATCGTCGATTCAGATTCCCCGCGTAACTGTTGGAAGAAGGGAGTGGGTAATTATGTTTTTCCGGGAAAAGATGGCCAAGTAAGAACTGCAGAAGTGCGCACTTCACAAGGGACTTTGATTATACCTACGCATAAACTTGTTCTTTCATTAGGTTCTAAAGATGTACAAAATTGAATGAATTTCGTACAAGGGGGAGAGTTGTTGCGGACTGAACAAATTTATGCGTGAAGTACATTTACATCTTATAACTCATGTTGCTGAAAGTATTCGATTTGAAAATAAAGCGTCGAAAGTAGAGCGTAACGCATGGTCGAAACCAAATAATTCAAAGAATAAGAAATCATTCATTTTATTGCGTTCTAGAACGTCGTGTGAGTCCAAACCCGAGACTCAATAAACGAAGGGTTTCGCTTCAACCTAGGATACTGTCAGAATAGTATGCGTGAGTATATCATGCTGTGCGTGTGCCTGTGTGTGAGTTGTCGCGCGCGGCGCTGGTGGCGGCCGGCGCGCTCAGGCATTCCGAGCTGTACTCTCGAGGTGTTCACACACCTCTCGACGGTCTCTTGAATAAAGGTTCTTTGTTACACATAAAACTACGCTTATTCACCTGCTCTGCTCCAATTATACCTTCAGGTGATGGGCAGCCAGCACGCATCCGCGGCGCGAGTGTGAATAATAGTGGAAATCAGGTGAGAGAGTGAAACCGAGTGTGCGCGTTGCGTGAGGTTAGGAAGGCGCGCGAACAAAGGAAAGAGGACTGCAGTGCGTCGTGCACGATCTTTTCTCTATGTGTCGCCACGAAATGACTGCGTGACGAGAAACACGCAGGCGGAAAACAAGAAGGAGTCATCGCAGAACGAGGAGGACAAAATCAGGGAGGTTGACGGTAAGTACACAAGAATCATAAAAGTGTCCGCGTCGCAAAAAGTCAGTTTTCCCCGGGAGTGACGTGAACATTCGGACGATTTAAATTCCGATTCTCGGGAGTGTCGTTACTGATCGTGCGAATATAAAAATTAGTTTTCGCCCAAAATCCCGGTGAAAAATTACAAAGTCGAAATTACGCCGAATGACGCAATCGACAAAAGGCGGGAATGCGACAGGCACCAACCTTTTGATTCGGGGAATCGCGACGGCGCGACCAACAAAGAAAACGACATGGCGGAAAAACGAGCGCGTCGTTGGGAGAGGAACGGCAACATGGCGCGTTGCCAGTTGCTTTGTGAAGAGTTCGCGGAGAGCTGAGAAGACGGACGCGCGCGCATGCTAGCAGAGCGCCGCTGTCGTCACGCGCGTTTTCGGAAAGGTGGATATGCGGAGCAATCCGCAAGAACGGCGCGCGTGTACGCGGAGGAGCGGAAGCTCGGAGAATTCCGCAGCCGACGCGCGATCACGGAACGTAACCTCGCGTGAAAAGGCTAGATTGTCTGCGCAAGCAGAAAAATGAGGTGGTTCCGGCGCGAAGATGCTGGGGAAGCAAAAACGGAATAAAGTGGTAACATTTTAAGGAAATTATTGAACAGTTTGAAGAAAAACATTAATTATTTTTTAGAAAATTGAAGGTTGATTAAATATGATAGTGTTGAAAAATATTGCATTTCTAAGTTTAAATTTCAATAAAGTGATTGAAGAGGAACAAATATTTAATGAATCTCATATGTTAAAAATACATGAAGAAGGAAAGTAAAATAAAAAGGCTAATTATATATCATTACGTTAATTAGCAAAAGCACTTGAGGGCATCTAGGAGAAGCTGTGGGCGCGGTACAAACTGCAAGGTTTACATCCGACAGAGGGCATCCACCTGATGCAATGCGCGACACCTCCTGGTTTTTGTTTGGCATTCACCAATAAGGAGATCGTGAAGATAGGTAAGATGCACGTCTTAGAATATATAAGGGTAGAAAATGAAAAATCTCATTTCCAAAAAGGAAGGTAAAGGTGAAAAATGAAAAACTCATTTTTCAAAAGGGATTGGATCTGGCTGAAGTTGGATGGCTGTTCAAGCGAGTCTTGGGCAACAAGCAGCTGCTTATGAGGCCCAAGAGTCGACCAGCAGAGCCGCCACCCCCACCATTGTCGCAAGAGGCGACGATGGTGAAGGTCCTAGCGTCGAACAAGGAAACTAAAGACGAGTCAAAGGCGGTTCAGCAAAGGCTCGACACGACGAACGAGTTGCTCACGAAGATGCTAGGCTTTATTGAAAAGGCACAGGCTCAGAGCCTTTCCACCGACGCGAGTGACGCTTCTCACGTCCCTGTTTAGGTCCCTGACCCCCCCCCCCCCAGGGCCCCAGGGTCCGGCTAGTGTACAACTACCTCGCAAGGTCCCCTTCGGCCAGG
>WSXT02024460.1:0-28812 GCA_011762715.2 Neuroterus valhalla | reverse complement strand
GTATGTATGTATGTATGTATGCATGTGTGTATGTATGTATGTATGTATGTATGTATGTATGTATGTATGTATGTATGTATGTATGTATGCATGTATGTATTTCTGTGTGTATGTATGCCTGAATGTATGAATGTTTGTCTGCACGAAAACTTTTGAAAGAACTAATCTATTTGAATGAACTTTGGTGCACACTTTTAATGTCAGAAACTGAAGGTTAAGTTCGTTAGCTAGCTACTCTGGATACAAATTTTGAGAATATTGAGTAATGTTCAGAGTGATGGCATTTTCGAAATCCCAAAATTTTAACAAAACTAACAATGTTTAGCCACACAACGCAAGATATGAAAAAAAAATTTTATTTATCAGAAGCCTGCAAGATGATCTTTGCAACTTTCTGAATTTCCTCAAAAAATAAAAAATTCAAATTTTAGTTGCCCAAAAAATAGTGAAAAATACAAAGTTTTATTTTTTTGTCAAACTATGCAAGATGCGGGAAAACAGAGTTGAACATGAATTGTGCAAACAATAAAGATCTACAAATTTGGTCAAATCTAATTTTTTAACAGGACAAGTAGTTCTTGCTTCATTTATAAAAAAAACCATATTCAAAATGGAAAAATGGAATCTTCGGACAATCGACACAAGCTATGGAAAAAACAAATACATACAAGTTGTTTACTAGAAAAATTTCTTTAAATGTAATAATACAATCTATTTCTCTGCAATAGTTGTGATAGATAAGTTTAAAAAACGACGAAACTAGTCAGGGAAGACTACTAGTTACCTGACTAGTTGCGTCGTTTTTTAAACTTATCTTTGAATGTGTTAAAATTTTTCTCATTGGACGCGAAGTTTTTATTTCTATTGTAAAAAAGAAATAAAACATCAAAAAATTAAATTTCCAGAAAAAGTGCACAACAGATGAAAAAATGGAGCAACAAGACTTCTTTACCGTTCTGGAAAAATATTGATCGAGTGCGCAGCACGAGACATGCGATCAGAATGTATTCGTTTAAACCGGAGAAGCTCTTACAAACAAAATTCATAACCATCAAATTAAAGCGTTTGACATTTTGCTTGCTTTTGCGAAGCGCGAGACCTGACAGTTGCGCGCCGTAGGCACGCTCAATCTTACGAGCGAAGCGCGCAATGAGAATGTGCCCACGCAGCGTGCAAATTCAATATCATAAGGATAAATCATCGCAGGATAGATTTATTCTAATTTAATAAATTACCATAAATTTTATGAATTACCAAAACTTGTTTAATCATCACAAATCTCATTAAAAAAACCACAAATTTCATCAATTTCCATGAATATCATAAGTTTCCTAAAATTCCCACAAATTTAATACATTCTCTTAAATTTTATGAAGTATAATTAATATCATCAATAACAACGAATTAAATCAATTCCTCGAATTTCTTTTAATTCATAGATCACCAACAATTCTTTTCCAATTCCCATTAGATTTCTTAATCTAGATAAATTCCATTTATGTTAATATATAAGTTACTGCTATTTTCCTCAAAACTCCTACATAATTCTAATACTCTGATGTTACTCGATTACTTGACTAATTTTTAAACACGTATTTTCTTTTTTGATTTATCAGTAAATTCTGAAAATTGATTAAGTTGTCGCGGGTTGAAGTGAAAGAAAAGATCAATTCCGGATATTAAGAAAAACTAGTTGCATATCAATTTCGGGAACAGTAAAAGATATAAAATATATCTTCCGGTAAGAAAAAGATGCGCAATGAAATTTTGTATAGAATTGTAATTTCAAGAATTAAAAATTTGGGACCTCATTTTCGAACGGCCAGGGTTCACCCTGTTCTCTTAAAAATAATTTTACGTGCCCCCTTGTGATGATCCGGCATCTCAATTGACGTGCCGGCTCTGACGCGAAAGAGATAGAGAATCATCAACCACGGGTGTGTAAGAGACATTTCGAAGGAACAGCTTTCCTTGTCTCGCCATAGCGAGCGAGCACAGGTGCAAAAGGGATAGATTAGACTCAGCCATGCAGGAACATTCTGAAAACTCTCAATTCCAGTCCGACATATTTAATTAAGCATCATCAGGCTCATTAAGATATGGAATGAATGTACGGATAGATAATTTGAACCCTTGCAATAATCTCGTCAAATTTTCGCTCATGGCAAAGGCTGCGTTTAATTTATATAAGTAGATGAAAAACGCGTTTCGGTAATTCTGAACATTTTTGTGTTAATCTTAGCTTGGTCGTTGGCGCTCATTCCTCTCACCTTTGGCCAACTACCGCTGGCCAGGATCGTTCTTCACTTCAGAGAATGGTCCCATGAATTACTGAAAAAAACAATTGAAGTTTATTCAATTCCCCGTAAAACTTGAAGCAAGAATATTGTATTTCATGTAGTTAAGGAGATACAACCATCAGACTTTTTTTTTCCTATATCCACAAAAAGAAATTTGATCGGGAGTTTTTGTGGGAGAGGACATTCCATGCACATTGTAAACAAAAAATTTAGGTATATGTTGAATAGGACCTAATTTCAAGAAAACTGAAAGCACATTACAACCTTATATTTTACATACGCTCGGAGTGATAGCTTCGCGCTCGGTTGCGTACGTGCTTGATTTAGTTTAAAGTGTAATGCATACACAGAGTTGCAAAATAATATTCCAAAACTGTTAAAAATCTTTAGTTCTATGAAGATTATTGAATTTCATTTTTATTTTCAATGAAATTTTTCTAATAATCGATTTCACTCAAGGCTACGGGCCTCCAGGAACACATTTTCATCACAATACTCGCCACCAATATTTGCATCTCGCATGGTTTGGTTAGTGAATCGAATATTCGCGTTGTAACGATCAAAACAGAAAATATACGTCGTGCTGGAATATAGTTCCATAAGAACTTGGAGGCCTTCTTAAGATTAACAATTTTTCTATTCAATCTTTCGTCTTGTCTCTTATTCTTTACCTGGAAAATGGTTTTTGTCTATTTTTGGAAAAACGAAAACAATTCGTCTTGTCAATAAGATTTCAAATTGAATGTGTATATTTTTTCAACGTGAACAATTTTAGAGCTTTCAATTGTTTTCGTATCTCCTATGGTTCTGCTGGAAAATGAAATTTTTCATTTTTGGTAACATTTTTCACTATCTAAACAAAAACTATACATCTTATGAAAAAAGTGACAATTTACAAATTTTCAGATCTTTTTCAAATAAATAATTTTAATCTTTAACATTTTTTCGGACCTCGCATCGTATGAGCGGAAATGTGCACTTTTGATTTTTCAAAAGGCTATTTCGATGGATAAAACCAGAATTATTGGTCAAGGATGTCTGGTTAACAAACTCGTCCTTTCTTTTCCGGTCTTGATTAGTTGTGCTAAAGCACAATCCAATATGATCATTCTTTCATAAGTTATCGATAATTTTTTTTTTCAGTTGAGAAATCGACTTCTCAATATTAGGTTGAACTATTTCATTAAAAATAATTTCTTCCTTCATCGCAGATTCCCCATTTTTTTCGAAATCTTACTATTTGCTTGTAAAATGATTTCTCCTTTAAAATTTAACTACCTTCGGAAGATTTCGTTTTTCTTTAGTTTCTTATATTTAAACGTCAACTATTTCGTTGTTGAATCGAAAAATTCAACTGTTCTGTTTGAAATTCTTCTCCTGATACTGAGGATTCATGTATTATGGTGAAGAGGTGATTTTTCTTTTTTGTAGAGAATTCAAATTCCTAGGTAAAAATCCATCCTCCTTGTTTGAAACTGAACTTTCGTATTTCGGACCTGGAGATTCGAATATAAGATTTGAAATTCAAATGTTTATGGTTGAATTTTATTTGTTTGTTATTCGACTGCTAAGTTACATGTCCCTCTTAGTCACAGGTGATTTCTTCCAAAAATCGCATCTGTTGAAAAAATAAATCGTTTTGTCCAAGAGTGCGTGTCGGAAGCAAAAGAGGGAAGAGTAAAGACGTATCACAAAGTTGCTGAAACCCATGTAGGAAAAGGTATCCCACTCTCAATCCAGAGAATGAATACAGTGCGTCAATAAAAAAGCCGTCGACGTTTATAGAAGTGAATGGCTGAGAGCAAAAGCGATACAAGTAAGAGACAGATAGATGTTAAACTCCATGTCTTCTGTCTCTACTTGTTTCGTTTTTGCTCTCAGCCTTTCAATTAAAAAACTCATGTATCGAGCCGCTCTCTACACACAAATCTGTAAAATTAGTTTACCCTTTTCTTTTTTTCATCGTGACAATTGCGGGGTAATGGAGGTCGCTGCTGCTATACTCCTTGCTTGTATTGGGTGCCTTCATCTTGATTGTGAGAGTTTTCATTTCCGCGGAAAAAGCTGACCTTTATATTCAGGATGATGCCAATAGTGTACAGTTGATTTGAGTGTAGTAATAGTAGTAATGCCGTTAAAATATTTATATAGGAGGCGTGGTTTGTAGTCATTATGTTTGGCTCATATGAGGTCGTGTCCTTGTACAAATAACGCAGCTGCACAAAGAAAATTTGATTTTAGCGTGCAAAGGTCACACCATATTTATTATATGTTCTTGGGGTCGCTGAATCTTAATCCAAAGTATAAAAAAGCTATTCTTTTTCCGAGTCCCGAGGTCAGATCATGTTTAAATTTCTTTGGGGGTCTCTGAATCCGGATTCGTGGTGAGCATCGGGTAGTGCTAATTCCGACTTTCAAATAACTTGAAATGTTGTTATGTTTGTCGACCAGGTTTTATATAACTTTGTTTTATGAAGTTAATCGTGTTGATGGGTTGAACAGATTTTTGTTCCATATACGGTTTTTTGGCTTATATCTGAACCCTGGCGTATTCTTTGAAGATTTGACTATTCTTTTGTAGGAGACAGTCACCTGTCTTAGCTGGAGAACCATTTTATTTTCTTGAATGTGAACATTTTCGAAAGTTTTTGCACGCGCTCCACGTTTTACGATCTTCAACAATTCCGAATTTTTTCTCGGTTATGCATATAAGAATATGCACTCAGATAAACGCAAATAAACATAATTTTCATGGGGGTTTCAGGATTTTCACCATGAAAATCAAATTTGCGCCTATTTTCACTATCATATTTGTGATCAGCGCGTCAAAATACGCCGGTATACAAAGTTTCAAAGAAATCAGAGGTAAACGCTTTTCAGAACTCCACCCGAAAGGAGATAACAGTTGTTGTCCTTCTAGACTTTTCTAAGGCGTTTGACACAGTCGACCATAATCTACTCCTAACTAAGCCCGAATCGCTTAAGCTCTCCGATATGGTGATCAAATGGTTTGCATTGTATCTCAGTAATCGTTTTGAAAGAGTATCAATTAGTAACGGTGATCGATTCGCCAACAACTTCAAACTTTAGCTATCCAGACCCATTTCAACACTTAAAAATTACCTTCAAAAGGTACAGGAAGATATCGGTTTGGAGGTGCAGTGGGCTTTGAATAGTGGTCTCACTCAACCCTGCGAAAACAATGGCTATTATTATCGGACCAACTTCCTCTCTATCTCTTGAAACCATTGCAACCCTGCCCCCTCTTTTTATTGGCGGACGTTGCATTCATTTCACGGAATCAGTAAAAGATCTAGGCTATATACTCAATCGCACTCTTGCCGGGAGCGAACAAGTTTCAGAGATATCTAAGAAAACCTTTAGAGTTCTCCAGCAGCTAAATAGGAATAAGGAATCGTTTCCTACTCCAACACGCATTCTCGTCGTTAAAAGCCTTGTTCTCCCTTTCTTTGATCATGGCTGCTTAGTTTACGATGATATTACTGCCGAGCTCAATACTAAGCTTGAGCGTGCATTAAATACATGCATCCGGTTCATATGTAATATTCCTAAAAGCGAACATATCTCTCAGTACAGAGAGGAGGCAGGACTTTTCAATGTCGCTAAAAGGAGTCAATTTTTTATGGGCAACCTGTTATGAAGTCTGTTTAGGACTAAAGCACCACAATACCTTCCTAATCTTTTCCATTTTATTGATAAGAAACAACCAACACAGTTCAAACTCCGTGAAAGGAGAACAGTACTGAAAATCTACCTTCACAATACCATTTCAGAAAACTCCTGTTCTCTTACTTATCCAACACTTCTAATCCGGCTCTTGAAATCACTCATTGTTGACACTCAAGAATTGAGTATGCTGTATTTACTTCTTTATAAACCAATCTCTTTATTTTCAATGTGCATGTGCATGTGCACAGACTTGGTATTCTAAACCGACCACTGTTTCACAGTTATATCTGTACTGTGTATTACCTGTTCTTCAAAGGGCTTACTAGCCCTAGGGACTTTTTTTTGAATGAATACAAATACGAATACAAAAAGGCACTCTTCATTAGTCTCTTCATCCCTTCCTCTTGTAACAGAGTCCATATTGAAGGAACCAGGTAAGCAGTGGGCCAACGTATAAGGGAACATGACAGTGAAGTTAGGCTACAATATTCATGGATATAGCACTTATTCTATATGGCTTTCCGTCCTCCCTTGTTTTTTTTAATAGAACCTGTAACCTCAGTTACAGGTTAGTCCTAGAGATGCGAACTGCAAAGTTCACAAAACGTCGGAAAAATATGTAGTCTTGTAGGGGGAAGTCAATTTAGGTTCTCAATCAAGACTGTTTCTATTGTAGAATAAGAGGCAAATGTTATTCAGAATATTTCATTATTGAGCCATAAGAATATGTTCTCCTGTAATCCTGAATTCCCTAAAAAGGTGTTTATTTTTGACTATATATTGATTTTTTCACATAGTTGAGACAAAAAATCTCCATCTCAAATAATTTTCCTCCAGAAAACGGTACTAAATTGGAGTGAATCGAAATTTTTCTGAATCTCTCTAAGAAAGACTGAAAAGATCAGGTATGAATTAAAAACTATAGAATATCCAGGAGTTCGTTTCATCCATTAATAATCTCTTGAAAATCACTTTTGCTTCCCTTATATTCGGAAATTGGTGTTTCACAACGACTACAATGGCAAAAATGAAATACTTATCGTGCATTATGGTGGTATTCTAGCAATTGAAGATTCGAAAATTCAAAAACACCTCATAGTCGATGCTGGGACTGTTCAAAAGTAATGATGAATTGGAAAGAAGAATAGTTGAATCTCCACCCAGAATAGATTCATGGTAAAAATAGAATGGCGTTCCTAGCATGAGATGATGATATATAGGAGAAAAGAGATACATTTTTTTACTTGACAGTTCAATTTCTATTTTGACGAATAAAATTCCACCAGAATGTGATTTTTCGATCGATGAAGAATAGAACTCGTCTAAAATTAAGTCTTATTACAACAAATAGACGAATTTTTCACTAAACTGTTTAGTCCGAAGAACTGACTTCACTAGAATAGTGAGACGTTTCATAGAATTGAGACGTATTATTAACGTGGAGGGTGAGAGATGATGTTTCAACCAGAACAGATTCCATTTTATTTTTGAGAACAGTGGCATTGTCGGAAAATGACTGATTACGAACAAGATGGATAAATTCTTCAGAGAAAAGAACGATTTCCAATCAAAGATTTGCATTTGCGTTCACAATTATCAATTTTGTGCCCGAAGAGACAAGTTTTCTAGCTAGAAAGATGGTATCGTTACGAAATGATAGTATGCTGTGTAATCTTCAATTGAATGGAAATTATTATACTGATCAAATCCCTCATATACTCCCCTGGTTCCTCTTCTGTTCATAAATCTACTTCCCATTTCTGGTAAGAAAATATTCCTGTGGGACTCAAAAAGTAGAGTGTCTGGCCCAACGACTAGAATTTTCTTTAAAATAAGACTAAAGTAGAGTTGATTCAAAAAACCTGTTTGGGACGTATACATTATTTGAAACTTAAGTTTTTTATAACATAACACCAGGTGTGAGCGCAGAAGAAAAAGAGGGGGGGGGGGAGTAATAGTGATAAGTTCAAATTGATGATGGTGAAAAATGGATGATGGAGAAAGGTTGCTTACGTTTCACATTCGGGGAAGTGAGGGTGGAAGAGGGTCAACCCCTAAAACACCTCCTCGCGTTCGCCACATGAAAAAACAAATATATTAACTTTTCTAGGAAATCCACAATATCTATCCTCTTCTTTCCGCCATATCAAGTCGTCAATAGAACATGATGGCAGTGTGTACACGGAGGGAAAAGAATGAATGAATTTAGAAAATGCAGTATTGATCCTTGATTAAAGTAACCTTTCCTCCTTCGTATGTATGGAATTTGATCGCTAGATGGTTGAATAATACCTTCGATACGTTTGATACGAAGAAAGTAGGATAAAGAAGGTGAAAGAATCAAACCGGAATTCCGAAGAAGAGAGGAGGGGATTATAAATAAAAACTAGGTAAGGTTCATTAAGATAGAGAGGAGAATAATACAAAAAGAAAGATAGATATAGTAAGAGAATGGGCAAAGGGAGGGGAAGAAAGAATCTACTTGTGAGGAGTTTGAAGTAATAATGCTGAATAAATAATAATATTGGAAGAAGGAAGTATAGTGACTTGCGCAAGTGAATCTAATAATTATGAAGATGAGGATCGGAATTGAATAAAAATAATTCTCCTTCACTATTTCAAACCAAATCTCTGGGTTGTGATATTGTCTGTTTCGGATGTGGGACGGGAATTCAATCCTCATTCTAATTATTTGTCCTCTTTGGTTCAGGGATAGAATCAATTCATAAACTCTTGGGATCAATCTTGAGTACTCGAAAATTCAAATCTCAATTGATCATCGTGATACATTGTTGAGAAAACAGTTTTTGGTTGAAGATTTATAATTTGGCAAAACATGCTCGTAGCCAAGGCCATACGAGTGACAAAGATGATAGTAAAGCACTTGAGGAGCAGCAATGTGTCCGTACATATACGCCGTTCCTACGTTAATGGATCAATTTTTTAATATATGCCATAGATGGTCAGGGTGTTTTCGATACTTCTTGCACCTATCGCTCGAAACTTCTTGACGTGATATGTGGCGACAGAATGTTGAGGTAGAAAGCACATCATCCTGAAACGCGAAAATGAAACTCGCCGTGTACAACTTAGGTCTAGATGATTCAAGATGAGATAACTTTGACTTTTGTATCAAGGATTAATATTTTATAATTTTGTCAAATTTTCCATGCGTCTCATTGTCTTTATGTTGTTTCAAGAAGCTTTTGACTTTCACTTCAATCACCTGTGTGGAACTAAAGCATCTTGATGGAATAATGCACTGCCTTCAATCCTCATTCTAAGATTTTAGCAAAGGGTATCAGCTGCTTGCTCCACTGCTTTTTACAGGAACGCTAATTTTCCAACTATTTCATGTTCTCTGACGGATTCAAGGAGAAGAAATCTTCCGTTTACGACAATGTAGGCCATGCTCAGAATTTTTCGGTTGTGAAGGCACTGGAGATTCGGAAGTTCGCGTCCACCTTCGTGGCATGCGATATATGAAGGGGGAACGGACGAGTTGATACGTACAGAGTCCCCACGTACATCTGTACTTCATTCATGTTTCAGATGAATCTTGGTGCCCTTTCCAATCCAAAGTCCATAACAATTTCTTGAGTGTAGCACTCGATATTTCTTACAGGATTCTCCAGATTTTCTTTCCCTGAAGCATAGATATTTGAGCCTTCCATATAGAATATATGAGTAACTTTGTGTTCACGGTCCTTAATTCGAACGAAGATCAGAATAGCGAACCTGTTAGTTGGCACATAATGTTTCCCACAAAGAAAGATAAATCTGATTTTCCAAAGGGGCACTATTCTCTACATGCATCTTTCTGAAATTCAATCCAGGCCATCGACAGATTACGCTTGTGGTTTCCAGCGGCTTCGCAGTAGTCCTGTCGATCGGCGGGCTTTACTAACAGCCTCCTGCGCCTCTTTTTGATCCACGTTGTTCTTAAATCTCACTCCATACAGGTCTTATCATCCGAACAATCCTTGTCATTCAGGATGAATGTGAAGATCTTATACAACGTGTTCAGACAAGTTATTGGCATGTTGTTCCTTGGGTTGGATGAGTCGCCTTTCTTCGGTAGGAGTACAGAGTGTCGCAATACCAACCATTGCGGAAAAAGCATCTCCAACTTCAAATGAAAAGGTAAAGATCTGGGCTAGATGTTCGTGTGTGGGAGTATACTTCTTAAACCAAAAGTTCTGCATATAATCAGGACCAGCTGCGGAGTTTTCTGTGCAATAACTGTAATATTCGTCCTCTTAAAACTTAAAATTCATATTTTGATTGTTTTGAAGTTAATGAATCTTAATTCATCTTTGCATTGAGGTTTCTGGTAATGAAAATATATAGGATTTCGACGAAGTAAAAGACATTATTAGTGGTTTTTTCAAGAAACTTTCTAGACGCTGGGCCTGCGATCATTCTAACTACACAGCGAGATTTTTATCCTACGAATTAATGTATTGACAAGTGAATGCTAGACAGGAAGCGAAAAATAGTAGCGGATAGCATGTACATACGAGAAATCAATATAATTTGCTCTAATTTTATAGGTTAGACACAGTAAGTTTCACGTTCCTAGTATGCTAGACTTTGAGATATAATTCTTAGTAGGTGAGCTGCGAGCAAATAGCCTAATTCGTGATAAAACGTAACGCTTTACATTGTGAATTTTCAAAGGTGCCACTAAAATATAATATTTTGATTGCCTTGAACTGTATTCTGTCGTTCAGCATAGTAATATATGTTTTCAATTGCATATCTTTTCACCAAAAATGATGTTCTAAACTGAACATAGTAAAAAGTAATGGAGAACAGAGCAGTGTTGCTATGTTAAAATGTTCGCAGGAGGCATGAGGCAGAACAGAAATTTACACTGATAGAATTCTATCGATAAATAATTGAGAATGTTCAAAAAGTAGGGCTGCTTGTTATGTGGTAGTATCGCTGAACTGCTTGAAGCGATGACAGATACTTGTTTACAGGCTGACAAAGTTAATGAATATGTGCGCATTGAACGATGGAGTTTCAGATGTTAAGAAGCATACGAATATCGTTCCTATCTATAAGGCAAAGGGTGATAAAGGCGACAAGTCCTAAAAAAGGTGCCCCGAAAAGGTCATTGCAAGAATCAGAATTGTTGACTTTCGAGCAAAATATCAATATGCAATGAGGAAAAATATAAGGAGAAAACAGAGATAAACGAAGTGCCTTTTACTAGTACAAAAAGGGTAAGGAGATAGGATAAAGAAGATGAATGAATTACACCAGAATTTCCAGGAAGATAGGAGGAGGGATCTAGAAATAAAGACGAGGTGAGGTCAACCAAAATAGTGAGGAGAATGATAGAAAAAGGAAGAGAGAGATAAAGCGAGAGAATCGGTGGAGGAAGGGGAAGAAAGAATATACTTGTGAGGAGTTGAAAATAATGAAGATGAAGAAAATAATAAGGGAAAAGGGAAGTAAAGTGATTTGCGCAGGACAAACGAAAATGAGTAAGAATACGATGAAAGTGATGACAGAAAAGGTTATAAGAAAGGTCAGAGAGAATAAAAGATTTGACACGGGAGGGAAATGAGTAAAATGCGAAGAAATTAGCAGGAGGGGAATGAGTAACAAAAGTCTTATGAGCTGAAAATCACCTCTTTGACACGTATAAAATAGTATTTTATACCACGCGAGCTACAACAATCATGTCAAAATTATAATTTAGAGGTTAGAGTGGTATAAATGTAATGATGGACTTCTTCTTCACGTCCATAAGAAAAGTGGAAGATATGCTTACAGAAAGATGTGTGTGAGAGGTATAAGAATCCTTCATGAAAACTAAGGAAGGCAGAGAAATAGAAACTATGATGATTGAAACGCAGAAACATTTAATAGGGAAGGATAATGATGCCAATTATATGATAAGTTAAGTGATGAAGAGGAGGATTCACGAAAGAAAAAATGATGAAATAAGTAGAGTTGAGTGGAGTAGAGCTACAGCAGAACTATTCAAAAAATAAGAAGAAAACGACAGCTATGTCAACAAACCGGAATTCACTGCAATTCAATGAATTGCAGTGCAGTGTAATCAGCTCTTATTTTAGGAAAAGAACATTCGAATTGGAGAAAATTGGAGTAAAAAAAAATATCACAATTTAGATAAGCTAAGAATTTGGTTTGATTTTGATCATTGCATCGAGTTAATTGTTCAAATATTCTGTACGTGAAGATTGTATTTGAAATGGAATCAACACCAATGTTCATCAGATGAACGCACTTTTTTGTGATTTGAGGAAATCTATAGAATGAAATTGAAGATGAGACATGAAAATTGGTTACTGGTTGCAATGGTACACCTTTTCATTTCGCCAATTGCAGACTTTTGCTTTCAGAAGATCTCTATTGGGAATATAAATGAAACTATCTAATATTCGAGGTAAGCCCCTAAGCTACTCTTCAAACTTGACTAATGATTGCGTTATGCCAACCTAACAAAACGTCCAACTTCGTCCCAACGTTGGTTGCCAACACTTGGCTTCCAACACTTAGCCAACGTTGAGTGACCCAACAGGCCAACGTCGACCCAACATTGGTTACAAGACTTGGCTACCAACGTTTTGCCAACGTTAGGTAACCGTAAGAACCAACGTCGACTCAAGGTTGGATGCAAGACTTGGCTACCAACGTTTTCCCAACGTTGGGTAACCCAAAAGACCAACGTCGACTCAACGTTGGATACAAGACTTGGCTACCAACGTTTTGCCAACGTTGGGTAACCTGAAACACCAACGTTGACTCAAGGTTCGATACAAGACTTGGCTAACAACGTTCTGCCAACGTTGGATAACTTAAAAGATCAACGTCGACCCAACGTTGGTTACAAGACTTGGGTTCCAACGTTTATCCAACGTTGAGTGACCCAAAAGACAACTTCGACCCAACATTGGTTACAAGACTTGGCTACCAACGTTTTACCAACGTTAGGTAACCTAAAGAACCAACGTCGACTCAACGTTGATTGCAAGACTTGGCTACCAACGTTTTGCCAACGTTGAGTGACCCAAAAGACCAACGTCGACCCAGCATTGGTTACAAGACTTGACTACCAACGTTTTTTCAACGTTGGGTAACCCAAAAGACCAACGTCAACTCATTGTTGGATACAAGAATTGGCTATCAACCTTCTGCCAACGTTGGTTAACCCAAAGAAACAACGTCGCCTCAACGTTGGATACAAGACTTGGCTACCAACGTTTTGCCAACGCTGAGTAACCCAGAAGTTGAACGTCGACCCAACGTTGATTACAAGACTTGGCTATCAAAGTTTGGCCAACGTTGGGTAACCCAGAAGATCAACGTTGACCGGGTTACCAATGAAATCAAGTTTTCGAATTTCAAGTTTTGTATGTCGACCAAACCTGAATCATTTTGAAGTGAAATGAGATTTGAAATGGCCTAATTGCTTTCAGATTTCCTGATTCAATTTATTTATTCATCAACCATGCTTACTGAATACAATTGGTACATTGAGAAACTTTATGTTAAAAATATTACTAGAAAAGGTAGAAAATCAGGGCAAAACGCTAAAATGGCGGAATTTATTTATTTAAATAATGAGTTGTACTATTTTTATACGAAGGTTTCCTGTTTGATAATATCAAGCTTGACTATTTTCTGTAGTAAAATCTGATATGGGAAAAATTATCATACTAATGTCGGGTCTCAGACCCGTAAGATGAGTGGCCATATGGAAGACGAAATCAAAATGAAGGGCAAACGTGACCCTCGTATGTCTTGAAGACTCGGAGTTATCCTAGTATGACTGCTCTCCGGCTCTGTCCGGCAAGTATTACGGCATATTTCTGATCAACCGGTATGTCTTAAAGATAACTAATCAGTAAAGGATTCGCACCTCCAAGAGCACCGTCGACAGGAACAATTATTCTAATCAAATATCTTTGGTGAAGACACTGTAGCTGCTTTCTGAGATGTTTCTGTTTCTCCTTCTTCGTAAACTCTTTGCCTATGATGTTGTAACCAGCTGGGGCCGAGAATTTGATCACGAACAAAGTTCGGTCTCGTTTGTCGTAGTCAACGGAATACGAGTGACAAAGATGATACTATATCACTCTAGAGGCCACATTGTGTCCACACATATACATCGTTCCTGCGTTAATAGACCAATTTGTTAGTATATGCCATAGGTGGTCAGGAAGTTTTTGATACTCCTTGCACCTATTGCTGCCAAAATTGCTTTCACTTCAATCATCTGTGCTTTTGGAAGTAAAGCATCTTGTTGGATTTGTGCACTATCCTCACTTATGATGCTTAGATCAAGGCGAAACAGCTGCCTGCTCCACGGCTTTGTATAAGAACGCGCCTCTTCGAACTATTCCGTGATTCCTGACGGATTCCAGGAGAAGATGTGCAAGCTTCTCTTCATGTGCATTATCTTGCGCGTAGTGATTTGAAGGGCCTTGGACCTATTTTAATGATGTTGTATCCTGAATGCGGCTCTTAGGCACGCTCAGGTATTTGTAGGTCGGTCGAGCGCTAAGGTGTCTAAAAACGCTTCCGTTCATACGCTCAGAGTCCATACGTACACCTGCACTTCGTCCATGTTTTAAATAAATCTTGGCACACGTATCCAATCCAAAGTCCATATCGATTTCTTAAGTATAGCACTCGACATTTCTTAGAGCATTCTTGAGATGCTCTTTTCCCGAAGCATATATAATTGAATATATGAGTAACCTTGTGTTCACGATCCTTCGTTCCGCCGAAGAAGTAACCATGAGATTGCGCTGGTGGTTTGCAGCATCTTTGCAGACCCTCCTGTCGACCAGCAGCTTTTCTCAACAGCCTGCTGCATCTCTATTTGATCTTTGATGTTCGTAAATCTCGCTTCATACAGGTCCAATCATCTGAACCATCATTTCATTCAGGATAGATGTGAAGATCTCATTCAGCGCGTTTAGATAAGTAATTGGTTTGTATTTTTCCACTTCGCCAAGTCACCTTTCTTTGGTAGCAGTACAGTGCGTCGCAATACCAGCCACTGCGAAATAGTCATCTTCAACTTCGAATATGAGATGAAGATATGGATCAGATCTTATTTGAGAGTTCGATCATGTTTGTGTTTCTGCGTTCCTGCTCTTGGCAACTTACGAATAAAATCATTTATCTAATAAAACTATGTATATAGCGCTGAAAAAGTTGCGTATATAAAAAAGACTCTGACTATATCAAGGAGCAAAAAAGAGTGCGGTTTTATAGCTTTTTTTATTGTCTACGTTCGGAAATTTCGTGACCAGTGTGATGTTTCAGAATTGGATAAAGATCAGCTATCGACATCATTTATTCACATGCTCCAGGGTTCTAGAATAAACCTCAACTCCTGAATTATTTGAAGAAACTTTCGAACTTTTTTTTAATGAACTGTCATCTGCATCAAACGTAAGTTTAAGGACCATTGTTTTATTTTCTTTTGTTTTCACTCAACTCTTTTCTCCTTGTTTGACTCCTAGGGCTTCTTCTGCCTCCTTTAACCATTTCTATGTAAGTTCCTGCTCTGACTCATTCACATCAAATTGACTTATATTTCTTTTATTTCCCACTTTCATTTATACAATTATACTATACATTTTCCTTTATGCATTTTCTACGCATTCAAATACTCTCCATGTGCTCTCCCCATCTTTCTTCATAGAAATTCCTTCTTCAACTTTAAATCCAAATGTTTGTTTAGCTATTTTTGATCCTCCATTTTCCATTCTATTCTAAGACATTCGGCAATCCCCTCTTCATCATCTTTTACCATTGATGAAACCTTTAGTTCCCTGTCTTCTTTCTATAATCATTGATTACTTGAATGTATACCCTTCTTTAAATCATGAGATATTATATTAAACACGAGCCTGATACGTCTGGCTAACCGGAAACCATTTATCATTTTCCCTCCTAAACAGAGTGAGTTGTACATTTTGATACAAACGCTACACAATGTTCCTCAACCACTAAAAAAAGAATGGGGGTCACGTGATCTTTCGTTTCACGCTGCACAGGGTTCAAAATCCTGAAAAGCTGGCCTAAAATCAGAAGTTCGATATTTCACATCGTTCGAGTACCCTCTGGTTATCGGGGCCGCTGATTTCGAACATCCGAAATTCAATATGGCGTACCCGAAATGGGGAACATTTTCCCAAAATTTTCCATGCATTCACTTGAAAATGAGTACTAAGGGGTTGTTGAGGTCACTGATTTCGAAATGAAGTGGAAAATCCAAAATTCAAGATAGCGGACCCAAGATGGCGGTATTTTTCCTGAAATTTCCCATGGATTTACTTTAAAATGAGTATTAGGGAGTCCTTGGGGTCACTAGTTTCGAAAATGAAGTGAAAAATCCATAACTTAAAATGGCAGACCCAAAATGGCGGAAGTTTTCCAAAAACTTTCCATGCATCACCTTCAAAATGAGTATTAAGGGGTTTTTGGGGTTGCTGATTTCGAAAATGAAGTCCTGAATCTGAAATTAAAAATTGTGGACCCGAAATGGCCGACGTTTCTATAAAATTATCTAGGCATATACTTGAAAAAGAATATAAGAGGTTTTTGGGGTCGCTGATTTCGAAAATGAAGTCAAAAATCCAAAATAAAAAATGCGGATATTTTCTAAAATTTTCCATGCATCTACTTGAAAAAGACTATTGAGGGTTTCTTGGGGTCGCTGATTTCGAAAATAATTTTAAAAATCCAAAACTAATAATAGCGGACCTGAAACGGTGTCCATTTTTCCAAAAAACTACTTTTTTTAGAAAAATTACCGCCGTTCTGGACAGCCATTTCGAATTTTTTAACTTTACTTTCGAAATCAACGACCCCAAACACCCCTTAATACTCATTTGCAAGTCAATGCATGGCAAAATTTAGAAAAATGTCCGCCATTTCGGGTCCACCATTGTGAATTTTTGACTTCATTTTCTGAATGAGCGACTCCAAAAACCTTACATGGGTACTTAAACGAAGTGAAATATCGAGATTCTGATCTTTGGACAGCTTTTTGAGATTTTGAACCACTGTGCTCTACACAAAAAAGAATTGAAGAAATAACGGATTCCCAAGAAATGGTGGAAAAAGGTGGGAGATGTCTCAACGGATTTCAAAAATTGATGGAACAATCTAAATTTTTCCGTATCACATGTTACAGGATCTCTCGAGATCATAACTATTCTGAAACATTAAAAAAAATACCCAGAGAAAAAGTAATTTTGGTGGGCGAATCCTTCGACGGAAGGTTAACTTTGGGTGTTCATAAAACGAGAATGGCGAACCATATCCCTCTTCCCATTGAAGACATTATGTAGGGGTGCAACCTTCAGGGCAGTGAATGAAAATAACTCATAAAATCCAAAATTCAATTTTTGATTTCCGGCCAGCTCTTAAGGCCCTTTGGACCACTGTGCGCTGGTGCATAGCTAGACGGAACGAGGAGGGAAGAGTATGAGTATATACAAATCCTTCCCGAAACAGAAACAAATACATATATACGCACAGAATACACTTTAAGGTTACTCATCAGTAAAGGCATCGTACCTCCTCTGATGTTATAGTCAGCCATGGCCAATAATTCTATCACGAACATATTTCGGTCAAGTTTGTCAAGGATCGTGATGTCGAGTTATGTGTGTTGGATAGAGGCTATTGTCCAGGAATCGAAGTTCTAGTAGATTCGGCACTCCTCGTTCCCAACAATAGATTATATCTCGCTTGGAGCGTTCAGCAAGGCAGGATTTCGGCCAACGCCATTAGAACGACAAATATGGTGGTAAAGCACTCTTAAGGCAGCATTGTGTCTGTACAGATACATCCTTCCTGCGTGGTTAGGTCAGTTCGATATTATATGCTATAGGTGCTCAGGGAGTCTCAGACACGTCCTGCAACTATCGGTGGAAACCTCTTGACGTGATATACTTCCACGGTGTGCTAAAGTGGAAATCACGCCGTCCTGATGCGCGAAAATAATACTCTGGGTTCCTGAATTGAACCCAGGTGATTTGAGAAAAGCAAACGTTAACTCATGTGACAAGGATTGATCTTTCACAATTTTGTAAAAGTTTCTGTGCATCATCTTGTCTTTATGTTGTTTCATGAAGTTTTTCGCATCCGGTTTCTTTATTTGCGCTTTTAGGAGTGCTACATCTTGATGTAGGAACGCACTGTCCTAACTTCTGAAGATGAGGCTCAGGCCAAGGGTTTCAGCTACCTGCTCCACGGCTTTCTGAAGGAACGCTCGTTCCACAAGCTCAGGGTCCTTATCTTTACCTGCTTCCCACCCACGTTTCTGATCAATCTTAGTACACTTATCTAAGCCAAAGTCCATACTCATTCCTAGCAAGTCCCCCTCGATGGTACAAAGAGCGTCTACAAGATGTTCTTTTCCAGAAGCATAGATCTTTTACACATCCATAGGAACATTAGTTCCACCGCAGAGTTACCTATGGGGAACGCGAAGTGCGAGAAATAGTGGCAGTAGTGTAATGGAGAAGATAGGGGGGCTCATTACATTACTCTAAAAAGACATTTCTCTGAAATAGGAAGCTGTTAGTTGTCACATCATGATATCCAAAAGTAATACTAAATCTGCTCCTTCAAAGCGGCATTAATCTCTCTATGCATCCCACTATATGCGGATAAACCTTCAAGCTTTTCAACAGACACATCATAAGTTAGTGGGCTGTAGTTTCTTGGGTTGGAAAATTCGCTTTTCTTTGGTAGGTGCACAGTTCTTCCTAACACCAGTCACTGAGAAATAGGGATCTCCAACTTCGAATATGAGGTCAATATGCGGCCAGATGTTGGTGTGTAGAATTGGACTTCTTCTACCAGAAGTTCTCAATACAATGTGGAACAGCAGCGAATGAGTTCTTCTTGACCCTTATTGCTTCTTGTAGATAAGAATACGTGTTCTTTGACTTATTCGAATGCTTCTGTGCATTCTTCGTTCCATATAAATGGGCCATTTTGACGCGTAAGGTTATATAAAGAATTCAGAGTTGTACTCAAATTTATTAAAAATATGCCATAATAATTTACAAAACCTAGAAAGGATTGTAACTGCAGTTTGTATGAAGGAACACTTGCATTAACAATTGCATCAATTTTACTTCGCATTTTGTGTATTCCATACTCATCAATTGTGTAGCCACAATAATCATTTTGATCGGCGGAAAATATAGATTTCTTTTCATTTACACGTAACTTATATTTTTCTAATCTAGACAAGACTTCTTCCAAACGCTCCTAATGCATTTCTTTTGTAGGTCCCCTAATTTTTATATCATCTTAAAAAACGGCAACTCCCTCAACGCCTACTAGGATTTTTTCTATTTCACGTTGCCAAATTGCAGGTGCTGATGCTACGCCGAACATTAATCGATCACTCATGTATAACCCTTTGTGTGCATTCAGCGTAAGTAAATATTTATCGGTTGGATGTACTTCTACATTCAAAAAAGCTTTTCTCAAATCAATTTAAGTAAATTTCTTTCCTCCCGCCATAGCTGAAAAAAGTTCATGAATAGTAGGTACAGGGTGATCATCAATTTTTAAACAAGGATTTATGGTTATTTTGAAGTCGCCACATATTCTTACGTCACCGTCAGCTTTTACTATGGGCACGATCGATTTTTTTTATAATCCCTCGCTTTTATAGATTATTTAATTCTTTGTCAATTTTATTTTTGATCGAAAGAGCAACTGGTCGTGCGCGCGTATACTTTGGTTGAACATTTTAAACTGACTTTTTCGTCACATCCTAATAGCGTATTTTTTCTTCATTGATAATGTACATATTAAAAGTGTAACTAGTATTATTGTAAATAACTTTGCATGGCACGTAGCCAGCTATTTGTAATTCTTTCCCGCAATACGTATATAATTTTAAACGTGTAGTATTAATCTCTCTGTTAATATACAGTGTATTGAATTTACTCTTTTAACATGATAGCAACAGCAGCACCGCTGTCAAAATAAACATCTTTGAAAATTAAATCAACTTCTTCATATTCCATATCTAAATAATTTGTCGGCGCGTTATTGTTATTCTTAGCTTTGATGCACATCTTAGCAATATGACCTTGAACATGGCAAGCATTACTAGTAATATTAATTTCATCGCATTTATTTGCATAATGCTTCGAGTTCCCGCATCTGTAGTAATGCCTGGTTTTCATCTTATTAGCGTTTGGAATACAATTTTTGTTATATGTATTTGCGCCTTTGTAATTATCATGATGTTTATTTCCACTTCTAGAAAAATGTTTATTTCTATTATACGAGTTTCCTGCATTTATCATAGGTAGTTTATGAAATTCAGCGGCATCTTCCGCTGATAATTCCATTCCAACCGCAATTTCGAAAGTACCAAAATTTCAATTGATCGCTAATTTCTGCAGCGCTGTCAAAAACTGCTTGGCATTCTCCCTTCCTGCTGCTTTCTTTGATGAAATAGAAAATTTTCTGCATTTTCCAATGGTGCTGGGTTGTAGTATTGCTTCATAAGTTCAACGAACTCGGAGTAGGATTTCGGGATTGGTTGATTCGGAGATAATTTGTCGCAGAGTATGTGACATGGTTCTGCTCCCATGTAGTGTAGTAGGTACTGTTTTCTGCTCTCCTCCGACGTCACATTGAAGATTGTAAAAGCTCCTTTTGAGCGCTTGACCCAACGGTACCAGCGGAATCTTGTACTTTCAAAAGATTCAATTGTAAATACAGTATGTGCCGTAGGTGAGGTGACTGTAGCCTCTGGAGGTGCTATTGAACTACGTTCATTAATGGGGAATAAACGTTCAAGTAAACCGAACTTTAAAGTACACTAGGCACTTTGCACGTATTTTGTGAAATTGTACATATTTGTTCGTAAACACCGGCACTTCACTTTTTTTGCATGCACGTTTTCACTCGTTTTCGCGAATTAACGCGCAGTTCGAATTAATCCTCGTCGCCACTGTAAGGTTTGCATGTATGAACAAGGTTACTGTAATGAAGTATTCGGTAGTTGAATAACACCACTTATTTATTATAAGTTATGAGGATGCATATCAGTGCGTATATTATCAATACGCGTGTACAGCTTGAAGGCCGGTAAAGCTCTGCTGATGCTTTAGGGTTGAATTGATAGAAAGTCGTTTGTGATGCTCATACACACACATACTTCAATATTCAAAGGTGACAAACATGTATATAAGTACACAGCTTTTGGCATCCGTTCACATCATATGAACTCCTTGAAACGTATGATGTTCTTAGTGCATTCATTCAATGGATGTTCCACTTCGTAAATCTCTTCCAAGAATATCTCGACTTCTTCGAACTTTGTTGGGGTTTTGACGGAAACAAGAGGATTGATAAAGGGTCGTGATGGGTCAGCAAGAAACTTTTGATTCACCCTGACCCATCACTCCCTCTTTTCAAGTCTCATCCTCGTGTAATATAGAGCATACGGAACGCGTTTTGTCTTGCCCAGCCAATCTTCTTGCTTAGTTGATGCAAGTGCTTTTTGATCTTTTCATCAATCTTTGGTTAAGAACTTCGATTCGGGTCGGCTAGGAAAATGTATTGAAATAAGAGAACAAGAATTAGGCGAGTCGATTATGGATAATGTTTTTCTCTGTTTTCATAAATATAAAAATATGTAGAAATGGTATTCTTTAATATACAAAATTAAATGCTGATTCCCTTTGATTATAAAAGTAACTTCATAGTAGGTCAAAGAATTTCTTCAAAGTAAAGTTTTTAGGAATATTATAATAAGTACCAAAGAAATCTTACTTTCTAGGAAAAATGTATTGAACACATATTGGACTGTAACCCCCTTAAGCCTGAGAGAAAAATGAACTTTTTTTTTGGATTATTTCTATTAGTTTTGTATAAATTTAATGTGCAGAGCATATTTAACATTCTAGTATTTTCAATAAAATACATTTTTTGAGAAAAATGGTAATGCTAAAATGAAATATTTCATCGTTATTTGATTAAAGATGGCCGTTTTTGAAACAAACCAACAAAATTTCCTGACATTTTCAGCTTTCCGAATGTTGAAAAAAATAATATGCAAGTTTTTTTTCAAAATAGTGATATTTTCAGAACCTATGAACATCTCTGCAATCTATTCGTACTCATTGAATCATTAAATGATATCTATTCAATTCAAATCATACCTGCTCGAGATATTCGTCATTTTCCTCCTGATTCTATTAGCGTTTGCTGTCTTCTTTTTAATCCAAACGGAAGTTTAGGAAATTCCCGAAGTCAACAGAACAGTGGCTTCTTTTCTGGGGAAATTAGAGTCAATTTTCCAAAAATTTTACCCCTTTTTTCTTGTGAATGATTTTTTGAACTGTTCTTCGATGGGGAAGATGTCCAGCAGGTACGCTTTTTCACAAACGATGACAGAAACCGAAAGATGTTTAGATAAAAATTTGCACGCCTGAAGAAGTTTTATGAAAAAGTCTGTTTTAATTTCGTAATATCTATCATTGTTATGAGGAGAATTCATAAATTATATTTTTGGGAAGAAAACATTTTGCTTGCCTCAGAAATGTTCTAGCTCGCATTAGACTGATGATTTTCTTTTTTTTCTGAATATTGAGAAAGGAATTGAAACATACCTTTCGAGATAACCCTGCCTCTCCATTTCCTGCATATTTTGTTCACAAATTCTGCTAACAAAAAAGCCATCGTATCTGCATCAAGTTTTATTTTTCTGAAAATGTGATTTTTCAAATTTTTCCGTTAACGATGAAGGGCACACTGCATGAGAACAAGAGACATTTCTCAGAGAATTTTTTTTGACGTGCAAACTTTTGTCTCAACATCTTTTCGCTTCTGTCACTGCTTGCGAGGAACAGTAGCAAAATTCGATTGCGGGAGACAACATTTTTCCGGATACGAAAGTAAATTATCCGGCATAAAACTTACAATGCTAGAAGAATTACAACTTACGGAAATCATTATAAAGTACAAATTTAAAACAAAAATTGGCGATAAATAAAGGGTGGTTTTTTTGAGAAGCAATATTCATTCGAATAAGGTCATAAGTTTGAAGAAATTAATAGTGACTTGAGTGGACAAATTCTGGTTTCTTGAAGAACAAAACACAAAGTTCATTTTAAATAGGAATGTTAAGATTTGTGGTTAAAAAATTTCGTATATTTCTATGCAATACATTTTGGATCAGTTCATTTACGGACTTTCATCTGCATTATTATTTTTTAGCGGGGATATCGAATTATCCATTTTCGCGAACTGCTTACCTTTCAGGATATCCCTATAGGAAATAATAATTTTCATCTTTTTGGGGAAATTCCTTACTGCTTTAGTCGTGAAGGTCCGCGGATTGCGGAGTTTTAACTTGCACATTACGTCAACTCGACAAGGACCATAAAAAAAAGACAAATTTTATGTCTCGTCTCAATTCCAGAACGCAGCGAGATATCATTGTCTTGAAGTCAAACTCAAGACTAAATACAGTCGAAGTTGAGTCAAAGCAGTTTTACTTGGGTAGAATAGAGAGCTCGGGAATCTTCGGAACTTTTTCGTATGGTCTTTTCTAATTCTCGCAAATCAAATTTGCAGATATATCAGAAGTCTCGCCGTGTAACTGTAACCTGATTTGTGTCTCTTTAAAGGTCTCCACTATCCTTCTTCTAAGACCTTCTCTGATTCCCTGATTACCTATAGTTTCATCAGTTTCTCTTTTTTCTAATGCGATTGAAGCCGCCTTCATATTCAAGAAAAACGTATGTTTTCCGATCTTTTTCTCTATTGATCCTTCGATTTTTAATGTAATGAATCACATGCATATCATTTATTACTCCAGTATCTTTATTTCAATCCTCAATTTAGTAGAATTATCTTCCATTTCTCGCCTTCTATCATAACTCTCCTATTTCGTCATTCTTTCATTCGTATTTGTGATATTTTTATTATTATTCCTATTCTCATATTGAGATCCATTCACCGCCTCTTCTGTCCATATGATACACATTTTCCACATCCACTCCTTCGATTTGTTAGCTACATATTCTGGAAAATTGTTTGAAATTTCGTCCTAAACATTCTACTCTTGTTTATAACTTTTGTACTTTAATTCCTTACTTCTTTTCAAATTACTGTATTTTTAGTTGACGCTGATCTATTGCTGGTTGGAACATCTACTATTCGATTGGGAAAATTATTATTTTAAACTGACAAATCTAATCACTGTGTTGAAAGTTGTACTCCCTTGTTTGGAATTGATTTTCTGATGTCGTGACCCATTAGTTTAGCTGTGAATTCTTCCTCCTGTTTGAAGTTCAATTTTCCTCATCTTGAATATATTTTTCAACCAAAAATGTAGTTACTGTCAAGGCGACTAGTTCTTTCCGGAAAGTTACTCACCCATAATGTAATGCACGTGAAACGAAAGAGTTAGCAATGGTACGATCATTTAAGGAATTTTTTAGAATTCTATTCTAAAGAACTTTTTTTATTTCTTTTCAGAGAACAGAAATGATGCTTCGTAATTCGATGATAACTGTACTCGTGGTATTATTGCTAATATACAGCGAAATGGCGGCTTCACACAAGAGTCCGCCTGCAAGAGGTCCCGCTCATGTTTATAAGCCGTGTACCAGAGGAAGGAATATATATAACTTGAAAGGCAACTGTTATCGAAAAGAGGCCACGTTTTGCAGTTCCTATTACAAAGTATGCGTCCCAAATAATTTCCCAGCAGACTAATGGAAAATTAGAAGAGTTTCAATAATAACTTTCTGCTCATCCAAATTTAAGTTTAATAGTTCTCAGGTTTCAATTACTGTGATGTAAGAAATACTCATTCAATTCAAATAAAGTGACTGCAAAGATGTGGAAATACTTATTCAAACTGAATCCTTAATGCACTCATCTGATTTTCTCAATTGCTTCAGAACAAGATGGAAAAAGGCAGAAGCGGTTCTATAGAATATAATTCTAGGCATTATGGGAAAATCAAAATAGATCAATAACTTATAACTGATAACTGTCCGTCTCGTTCCGTTAATGTTTTGTAAAGCTATCGTCTTCCAGATTTGGAAAATTAGTTGGATATCCGTATCTTCGGTTCGGGTATTCAAATAATAATTGCTTCGTTGGCGCATACGATATGTTTTATAAAAAATGGATGATTTCAGATATTTATCGAAATACAGACATGATTTCAGTCAATATTGGAATTCGAAAAAAGGTAGCATGATCGCAAAGAAGTTCAGAAGTTCAAAATTTGATTTAAAAATTTCTATTAATTTCCGGGAATTTATGGAAATTTTCGGTCATGTATGGCAATTTTTAAGGAAAATATGTTGACTTACCATGAATCACCCGAAATTCAATTTTGATATTTCCATAAATTTCCGGGAATTTTTGAAAATTTTCCGTAATTTATAGCATTCTCACAGGTAATTTATAGTATCTCGAGGCCACTTTAAACTTACCCGAATCCTACCTTACAAACATCTTTTTTTTTTGCAACAACTCACGTCTACACCGAAATAGATATCGAGTTGATATTTTGAGAAAAGCCTTAGAAAACAATAAACTACGTTTGTATGTTGTATATTGTTCATCGTTTTCTAAGGCTTTCCCCAAAAAATTAACTCGATATCTATTCCGGTTCGGACGTGAGTTGTTGCAAAAAAAATCGATAATTTGGGCACATGACCCATATTTAACATGGCCTTAAGATAAATTTCTGAAAATTCGTTAAAAAAATGTATAAAAATTTCCGGGGGTTTATGGAAATTTTCGGTCATTCATGGGAATTTCACAGGTAATTTTTGGTAACTTAAGATAAGTAACTCAGAATTCAATTGAAAAATTTACATAAATTTCCCACAATTTCTGGTTATTTATGGTTATTTCATAAGTGATGTATAATAACTTTGCATAAATTACCGTGAGATTTTATAATTATCCGCAACGAAAATTTTCTCAAATTTTTTAAGCTGAGCAGGATGATTGTTTTTTGTTTCCTAAGGTGTGGAAAAAAGAGCTTCAACCCCGCTTCATGGGAAGGCCTGGAATCATGCATGCGTTATAAACATGAATTTTTCAACACTGATAGTCTACATGAACTTTTATGCATGACATTTCCTGGTATCGAAAGCTTGAACAAAATTGATCCCATATAGTAATTTTGATCTAGTATATAATCAGATCTTAACAGGAAAGGTTCTGATTTGATTTCCAATTATTCATCAGCGCATTCAAAATTACAACAAGATTTCGAGCCAAGGAGGCGAATTCTCTTCAAAAAATTCTGCATTGCCAGTTTCATTTAAAATGACTATGACTAATTTTTAACCTAAGAATAAACTTTTCAATCATGAATGATTCTTAGTGAAAAAAAGGAATGTGAATTCCTAATCAGAGATATTTCATCAAAAACATTCCAAAAAATTTGGAGAAATCGAGTATCTTTTCAAGCATTCTTACATTGTTCGATGCACAAACCTTCAGAGATATAAGACTTTATGAACTTCTTTTGGGAAAATTTCTCGTCTCTACCACAGTCGTGAATCGAACATTTACTGGCATTGCTGCTATGTTTTTCGTTGTATTTTCGATTTGAACCCAGTATACAGTATGTAATAAACCGTCAAAAATGATATATTTACTTACAACTATTTCTAAATGCTCTCGATTACGGAAAACATGAGGCTCGTCAATTCGTCCTTTCAACATAACTTATGCCAAAAAAGCTAATTTTGTACAAAATTCTTGAATTTCTCCTTGGCAATGATATATTATTAGTAGAAAATTTAATTCTCGATCATGAGGCCAAGAGTGAGATACTCTTCAAGGAACTCATCATAAGCCATGAAAAGGCTCACGTCACGCGTGAAGCGACGCTCCTTTCGATGCAACATTTGAAGAGCTGGACGATGTGAATTTCCGAATGATTGCAAGTTGTGCTTCATCGAAAGCCAACCCAGGTACCTTTCTCCTTCAAGGTGTATGACAGTGAGTAGCGATGAAGAGATCCCTACACTCCTGATCCTCAACTGTCACCATGATTTAAGAAGGGATCTATTGTTCTTCTCAAAATTTCTGAAGATCGAAAGATAAGACCTATCATCGCCGTAGGCTGCCGATGGATCGCCTAAGTTTTATCCAGATGAGGTTGAACAAAAATGGGTCTCCTGAGCAACGGGAGCTGGAGGAGTATCTTCATAACCCCCCCCCCCCCCTTCCTGTCCACCGCTCTACACCCTCTTTGAACATCGCTAATGGGCAAACCTCGAATTGATAAAAATGACCCCTCTTATCAAAAATGTTCAAAACTTCTGCCCCCTGATGCAACCAATATGATACACGATGCCTACAAAAATAATGTAATTTTTACATGGTAAACGAAACTTTTCAAGATATGTTGATGAACAACCATGGCAGTAACTGCGAATGAACAATTCTCATCCGCAGGGAAGAGTTAACGTGCTAAATAATTGCAGTGGAATGAACTTTACATGTTGAGAAATTCGAAGGATCCTGTGCAAGAAGCAACCTCTCTCATGTTGGAAATAATATTCGTCACATCATAATCAGTTACGTACGTATAGTGATGCGGCGGAAATAAATAGCCACCGCTTAGTAATAAAGCTAAGTTGAATAGTATTATGATGTTTTATGATATGGCGAACATTAATTCCAACACAAGAGAAGTTGTTTCCTGTCCCACGAATTGTTCATTCTGTACTGATTTCAATGCTTTTGTATCTTACTTTTTTCATGACCTTCTCTCGCAATTGCTGTTAAAGTTACTATTGTATCTAAGTTTTGTCATTACGTTCACTCGCATCTACTGCTATGGTTTTTCATCAACATATGTTAAGAAGTTTGTTTATCACGTAAAAATTAAATTATTTTTGTAGGCATCGTATATCATATTAGTTGCAACGGGGGCAGAAGTTTTGAATATTTTTCATTAGAGGGGTCATTTTTAATAATTCTAGTTTTTATAAATTGGCGATGTTCAGAGAAAGTTGGGGAGGGGTTGTAAGGGGATATTTTACCTTTTTCCATTTATCGAAATTTTTTGTTTCAAAAAGGTCCTAAAACCTATAATCTGAAAATGCGAACGGTATCGTTATGATAATGTAATTGAATGAAAGATCATTATAATACGATGGAGTAGTGAATAATACTTATCTCTGGCAAATGCAACGATCTAGTGCTTATCTTCTTTTCCCGTATATAAAAAAAAGCTATATAATAATAATCTGTAAAGGAATTCAAAAAATGAACATGTCTGTATCCTTGACAATACGTCTATAACAGGGGTACTCTGCCACCCTGTCTATAGTCTAACACAACGTTTATTTGTCCGAAAATACAACTCGAGTTTGTTAGTCAGCCTTTTACCACCAAATCCATGGTCTTAGCCAGGAATATGAAATTGAGCCAATTTGAAACTCAATTTCTTCACCAAAAAATGCTAGGTACAGTGAATAGTGAAGAAGTCGAAATTGTTAGTCATAAAGAGTTGCACAAGATCTCCTCAGCTAAAAAAAGTATTTTCTACGAACAAATCTGTCTGCCTGAAGATATGTCTGTCTATCTGTGTTTTGTCTGCTAGGAAGATGATTACCTTAAAATCTTCTGATAATAGTACATTATGTAACAAGGGGTAATATAATATAACTATCAATCAATCATGAATCAATCGTGAATCAATAATAAATCAATCATCAATCAATCAATAATCAATCATCAATCAATCATCAATCAATCATCAATCAATCATCAATCAATCATC